>CAJNIZ010045858.1:403-31115 GCA_905231905.1 Symbiodinium pilosum
CCTACAACCCCCTCAAAACCGCGCGATTACACCAGGCTGGAGGGTAAAACAAACTAAGGGGAATACATGGGGGGTAGCATGAGAGAAGGGCGCAGTGGACCCATGATGATACCGCCGTGTTGGGAGGTTTAGGGATTAGGCTCTCGGGTTTTGGATTTAGGGTTTGGCACTTAGGTTTTTGGAATTTGGGTAGTAGGGTTTAGGGTATCGGGATCGCTCCGAGGTCCTTGTTTATGTTTATGTTATGCCAGGAGTTAGTTGGGCTTGCTTCTGGATTGCTAAGGTCGTCGTAGCGGACTTTCTACGTGGGTTGACTTACATGTTTGTAAGTTCTGACTTGTCAGGACTTCTGATAAAGCCGATGCAACCCCAAACCCTAAACTCGACTTCGTTGTTCGACTGGTCCAGAGCATCGCGAGCTTTGCAGACCCAACATCTCGCCCCTCCCCACACAGGGTCAGGTAGTTGCCTAAGGCCTGCCGGTACATGGGAGTTTCCAAAATTTTGGATGTTACAGGTTTTTGTGGACTACTCAGGATAAGGTGTAGGGTACCAGAAACTCCCACATGGACCCTGGTGGAAAATTCAACCCGAACAAGAGCGACAGATGCTATTGCCGTGGGTCGACCAGCCCAATGCTCGACATTGCTATGTAGAATGTATGGTTTACGGTGAAGTTTTAGCGTCCAGGGTTTAAATGGTTCACGGTTTAGTTTTTTCTGGTTTAGGGTTCAGGGTTTAGGGCGTCAGCTTACATAAGGTTGAAGATGCTACGCTGTACTTGTGCCATTACCTTCACTATGTTAGTCACTATTTCGATGGCTACTATGATGTTACTGTTCCTATGATTGAATTACTAGTACCACTAGGATTGAGAAGTTCTGGTCTTGGAATGCAGGTTGTGGTCGGCCCAGCAGTCCGTTCCAATAATTTGCGTGGGGAAGTGAAGCATGGAGAGGGTTTCGAGAATCCTTGTCTTGCTGGTGGTTAGTAGAGAAGCAGGGATTATATTGAATAGGGATTAGACAGGGATTATGTTGTCTTCTTCTATAGTAACCACCAGGAAGTTGTGTTGTAGCTTGATTTACTACCTCGTTTTCTTGCGCCGGTCATAGGATGCTACCATAATTTTCGATCATTGTTGCTCGTAGTCTCATAGATATGTGCTTTGATTTTCAGGTTACAATTTTTCCATACATCATCACCCTCAATTTGTTGTGATGCCACACCCGACTGGGGGCAGTCAGTGTATACCCTCAACCCTTAACCCTATACCCTAGACCTCAAGCAGCACTACCCGGAGCCATCACATGGTGAAGATGACTCGTGATGTCTTACTGCTTGACGCGTAGAGCATGGCATCTGAAAGAATTCAGAGCATCTGGTCCCCCAAAGGTTTCCGATTCTTGAAGTCTCGGAAGCTCCATGGAAGGGAGGCTTACAACTGATACTTTCCGGTTCAGGATTGAGGACGTAGGATTTAGGGGCTCAGAGTTTAGGAAATGGGTGCGGGGTTTAAGCCGACCGGCTATGTTTCTGGGGAGCATCGATTTTCCACGAAGTGGTGGTACTAAGTTTGTTTTTCTTTTCAATCCCAACCCAAGTCCCAATCATCAACTTTAAGCCCTGAACTTAAAACCCCAAACCCTAAACATGAACCCTAAACCTTGAAAACTGAACCCCTAAACCCCTAAACCCTAAACCCCTAAACTCTAAACCCCGAAATCCCAATACCCCAAGCCAGGGGTACATATGATTCCGGACCTCGCAAGAGTGCAAGTCCAAGCGTACGAGGATTTGGCGGGTTCCCAAAATTAAGGTTTAGTTTGAAGGGTTTTAGGATTTCCAAAAACAGGGGCACATGTTTGCTACTTGAAATTGTTGTAATCCTTATTCTGAGGACTCCTCAAAACAGGCAGTTTAATTTTCAGAAACTCCTTTGCGCCCATTCACCCGACTCCTTAATTCAACCTTATGTCAGCCCCGAGGCACGGAATCTCTAAAGCCCTTAAAGCCTTAAACCCTAGATGAGCCAGAATCTAAACTCCTGAAGGGTGGCCCTATAGGGACTTGTATACGGGACTAATATAGCGGTTATTAAGGGGGATACTAGGAGTTCAGACTACAGCTCGTATTTCCGAATCCCTAAGTCTGATCCCCAATCCATGAACGCTGAGGGGGCCAGACCGCCGATGCATGGTTAGAATTTCAGAAATGCAGGGCCGCGACAGAAAAGAAGCTTTCCAAAGCCTGGTGGGAACTTGCACCTGAATACCGGTTTAGGGTTTAGGGTTTAGGGTTGGGTATGCAAGGGAATGGAAAAGAACATGCTACATTAGAATTAGGTATTAGGGAGAAGGGGTTTGGGGATGGATCACCCCAATAGTGGACAACGAAATGGAAAAGAAGATGGAGAATGAAATGCCAGCTGGGGCGATGTGTGTCTGAGTAGGGCTGAGGGATTTCCTGGGTGTCAGGGGGACCCAGTAAGCAGGTTTATAATGGGCGTTTCCGGGTTTCTTATATGGCTTGCAGGAGTTATACGATAACTTACTAAATCCCCTGGGCCTCCAAGTAAACCCTACACCATGAAATACATCGAAGTTTACAAGCTGTGTCCATCTGGGCCGAATCTGGGCTGAGTTTCTTTGGTCGCATTCTTATGTCTCAGAAAGGGGTCCTTGATGCGCCGGATCCCTGCCAAGAGGATTTTCCTATGTTGTGGAAGGAATCCTGCCCGTTCATGCATTGACTACAACTTACATGGTCGTGTTCCATGTAGACTTCTGGAAGAAAGAGTATGAAGAGCTGTCATAGCGGAGTAGTGCTCTCAACTGTGGCAGCCGTCCACATCTTTGGCCCAAACTGGAGCTGTTGTCTTAATTGTTTAGGCCGTTTTTGAGAGCTTCCGGCCAGGCAGGGGGCGTTCCATGTGAGCAAACCCTTGTGCCCTTTGTATGTGCTGGCAGGGTAGGTTTAGGGTTCAGGGTTTTGGGTGCCCTGGTGTACAGGGGCTACATGGGCATATTTGGGCCTAAGGCCCCAACCCAGAACACTAGTACAGTACGAAAGCAATGTAGTAGGGCCGAAATATCATCACTATTAGTGGGTGTGGGGATACGCCGACACGTGCTGGTAAGCCCGTACCATGCCCAGTCGCAGTTTTCTGCAATTGGCAGAACCCTAAACCCTAAACCCTAAAACCCTAAACCCCCTAAACCCCCCTGGTCGCAGCTAAAGACCTCGATGTTTAGCTCTGCAAGTTGTCACCTACAGCTGATGGAAGGGCTTCCGTAACATGTCCCGACCTATACGAACCCCTATATACCCCATCTATATAATCCCTATAGCAAAACCATATAAACCCTAGTCAACAACAATGTTCTGGGAGTCGTGAGATTCATCGGATGTAGGGCTTCCAGATGGAGATCCAATCAAGATCCTTGCCATCTCGGGACTTATGTCTGAATGTCCCTGGTTTAGGGTAGGTTTTTTTAGGGTTTGGGGTTTAGGGTTTAGGTTTTAGGGTTTAAAGTTTGGGGTTTAAAGCTGAGGGTTTAAGGCTCTAGGGTTTAGGGTCAAGAGATACTGTACCTGAGCTCACGGGTAGCTTGGACTTGCATGGGGTTCTCGAGGTAGATGCAGACAAAGAAGTCTCAGCAGGGGGCTTAAACCCTGAACTTCTAATCCCTAAACCCTAAGTCCCTAAACCCTAAACCGTACAAACCCCAAACCCTAAGCCCCCAAAAGCCTAAATTGCACAGTCCTCCCTGTCAATACAGACCAAAGCACTGAGAGGCGCTCCCGCGATGGTGAAGACGAAAGTGTTGACACAGCACCTTGCTCACGCAACCTCCAGGGGCATAGGGCCTAGGCATTATATAGGGAGAATGGAAAAGAAAATGGAAACCACTACGTTGTATTAGGGTTTAGGTATAAGGGTTTGTAATTCCCCCAAAATACATTCTATGATCCCATAGATTTGAGAACAGCCCTCATGCATGGCTCAGGCTTAGGGTTTTGGGTTTGAGGTTTGGGGGTTAGGGTTTAGGGTTCGGAGTTCAGGGTTTAGGGTTTAAGGTTTGGACTTTACGCTTTAGAGTTTGGAGTGTAAGGTTAAGGGTTTAGGGTTAGGGCTTAGGGTTTTGGATTTGGGGTTGCGGTTTAGGGTTTGGGGAATGGACATGACAAGGAAACACCTGTACGACTTATTTGTTGGGAGTATACGGGGGCTACCATTGGGATCCATTCCGTGGTGCAGGGTTTAAGGCTTAGGGTGTGGGGTTTGAGTTCAAGGCTTAGGCTTCAGAAACTAAGGGCTATTCTAAGGGTTTGAGGCTTAGGGTTCAGGGCTCTGGATTTCGGGCTTGGGTATAGGGAAGACAGATGTTTCCCTTCAGATTAGGGGGCCCGGAGCAATCCTAGGAATGGGGTTTAGGGTTTAGGATTTAGGGTAGGATTCCAGAGGAATTCTGGGCATCCCGCGCAAGGATGATTTGGAAGTATTTTGAGGGGTAGGGTTTGGTCAAAGCTGGATTAATGGGAGGGACCAACACTCCTTGTTCGTGCAAAGAATATCATCCCAGCTCCTGGTCAGCAAGGACCCTGAACTGTGAGCCTTACACCGCGTTCCTTGTTACCATTTCAGCAAGAGTTGCCAGCAGAAGTGAATTTCTTTGGCTGATCATTCTCAGCACAGTGTCAGTAGCGTTGGTTTTGGAATCATCAAGAGCACATACAGCCACAATTGCCATCAGTGCTACTCCGGCCACAGGCCTACACGCTTTTGGGATGGCCAAGAAGCGTCTACTCCCAGCAGACCTCAGAATTTTTTTGTGGAGTAAGCTACGCCACGAGGTGTGCAGGGTAGCGTTCCTGGACCCATTTTGTTGCGGAGGAATGACATGAAGATTGGTTTGATTGGAGACGAGGACACCGTGCGGGGCTCGGGCAGGAACCCTAGCCCCCTGCACCCTAAACCCCTAAACCCTAAGCCCCTGCCCTAAACCCCGAATCCCTAATCTCTAAACCCTACTTGTCTTACAGGTTTGTTGGCCTTGGGATGGTCGAGGGTTCGGGGTTGTTGTTGTAGTGGTTCTTGTTGACAGGGATGGTGTGGAGGAGGAGCAACAGGGAGAGTCAGCGTAATGAGCCACAGAGGTCATCACCGTCATTGCAGCATGCAACGCAGCAGTCACATTCCTAAACCCCAAGCTCTCATTAGTAAGTTACAGTGATGGAAGTAGTGAAGGGATTGTCCCTGGCTTGGGAGACTTGGGCTTTGATGCGCTTGCCAAGACATTTTGAGGTTGCGGGCTAGGGAACTTCATCAGTGAGCTCTACTAGGACTAGCACCTCCTCTTGCCGCAGCATGTTTTGAGGTAGAACATCTTGAATCATGCCGTTTCCGGTTAGTCGGTTGGCAGGAGTGGGTGGTAGTGTAAGGATACTGCACCACAGTCCTATTGTTATGTTATACACTTTGCTATTTCGCTGCAGAGGTGTTCTCTAGTGATGATGGTAGTGCTGTGTTCTCCCCACGTAAAGTTGCAGCTCTCACCCTTTCTCGGACAGCTCCAAGCCTTGCTTGTGAGCGCCAAGCCCCCGTAGCTCTAAAGGCACCTTGATCTGTCGTCGGATAGTACTGTAGGATATGCTCCTGGCAAAGAAGTTTGACGGAAGATCTCACTCAGGTGTTCGTAGGGGTGTGAAATGGGCTGAGCGCCACGCTGACACATGGGGGTTGCCGAAAAGTGGGGGCTCCAGTGGTTGTGGATGTATTTGGGGTCTAACTAAGCCCTCTGGGAAGGCAGCTCACCCTTTCCTGGAAAAATGTATTTGGGCTCCCTATTATTGGCAACCCCACACATAGCTGCGCAAGCCGATCATGAGGTGACTGGCATGCTCCTGGCTGGCATAGGTCACGTCGATGGCCAAGGTCTGGTGGGAAGGAAGAGGGTTTCGTACTGGTGGTGAGGAAGAGGCGAATGGATTTTTGTAGTAGTTTCGTATACAAGCCGCATTGCCGCATTCAGAATCTCTATAGCCTATAACCCTGAACCCTAAACCCTAAACCCTAAACCTTGCTTTTCAGGCTTTTGGATGTGCTCGCTGGGGATGGAAGGTTTTGCCTGGCTGAGCTTGTGAGGCTACCGAAGGGGCCGTGCTTTATTGGCATTTCCTCGTAGACCAGTACTGCGGGGAGAAAAGGTCCGATAAAAAAAACCCTAAACCTAATCCTTAAGTCCGTGGGGTTTAAAAAAACCTAATCCTTCAGTCCCGCTAACCTTGACGGTAGGGCGAAGTTAGGTTTTGGGATTTGGCTCTGCACTGCATGGCATCCCCAGAGCCGATGGATATGTAGCAAATCATAGTATCTTCCTCCCTAAACCATGAAGGGTTTAGGGTTTAGGGTTTATTTAGGGTTTAGGGTTTAGGGTTGATTTAGGGTTTAGGGTTTATTTAGGGTTTAGGGTTTAGGGACCCTAAATCCTGCAATATCAACATAACTTAAAGTTTTTGACCGGCCACACAGTATCCCGGCTAGCCGACAAAACAGATTAATTCTTCATTCTGATGTTTAATTTGTGGCGCCCTAAACCCCTAAACCCTAAACCAAAAGTGCTGGGACCTGCTCTGAGTGTTTGGAACGGGCTTTGAACTCACCACTCAGAACTTGACTCTGACTTGTGAACGGAAGGAGATACAAGCTCACCTTCCCGGGGCTGCATAGGGAAAGCGAAATGGGGGTTTCTCAAAATTAGGGGTACCTTTTTGGGGGTCCCTATAAAGAGGACTGTAGTATATTGGGGTGTATATTGGGGTCCCCCTATTTTGGGAAACTACCCAATATGTTTATGTAGGGATTGCTTTCTCTTGTTCCCCACTACCCACCAGTAAGTCATAGTTCAGACGAGGGCTTGCGGGGGGCCCAAAACAAAGATCTTGCAAGTGTCGGGACCTGAACGCCTCTGTTTGAAGCCTGACTGCATGACTGATGACGGCTCGAAACCCGAAATGCTGAACCCCCCAAAGGGCGGCGCGGCACCTAATTCAGATCTCACATATTGGGAATGTGGCTTTCAAAATCTAAGCCCTAACTCCGAAACCCTAAACCACAACCCTAAACGCTATCATCCCTAGCTTGCCTTGGCTCTTCGCTTATCAGGCAAAAAGAACTTCCTCGTGGTAGATTCAAAGGTGCACATCAAGGCCAGATACAAGGTTTAGGGTTTAGGGTTTGGGGTTTAGGGTTTAGGGATTGGGGTTTAGGGTTTAGGTTTTTGGGATTTAGGGTATGGGGATGTAGGGTTTAGCATTCAGGGATTAGGGACAAGTAATCTCCTCCCTCTCATATTGGGACCCCCACTTCCCGTGGTTTAGGGTTTAGGCACCCCACCTCTTCTAATTATTAGATATTCCCAATACTTGGAGGTCCATTGTACTCATAACCTACTTAGTAACTGTAGTTATAACCCAATTATATCTAGGGTAACTATACTTATGGGACTTATATTTAGGTTATAACTACAGATACTAAGTAGGTTATAAGTACAATGGACCTCCAAGTATATCTTAATATACCACAAGTGGATTATTTAATATTAGGGAGTGTGGGGGGTTTAACATTTGGTGGAAGGGATTGCTGTTGGTGCGATAATTAGCCTAGTTACAAGTCTTGGGGGTCCAGCAGTCACGTTCTCCAATCATCCTTTTGTAGTTGCTCTTTGTTTAAAGGGACTGTAATGGAACCCCCTAAACGGGGAACCCCAGGAATACAGTAGGAACATAATAGGAACATACCTAGTAGTGTCTTTATATTCCTCTTGGGGCTCCCTGTTTGGGGTTCCCATTAAAGTCCTGTTGTTTGTTGCTTCAGAGCCTGAATCCTCTAAGCCTTCAACATTAAAGCGTGTGATGAATCACACCCCCAACCACCACAAACCCTCTGACTTAAATGGTAGTTTCCATAAATAAGGGGAACCCAACGTAGACGAATCTCGTTCCTCCAGCACTAAATATCCCTACATAACCCTATCGGACTGCGTTTTTGGTACCCCATTTAATCCCCAACTCAATACACCTGAACCAAAACCCTAAACTCTGAACCTCAAACCGTAAACCCTAAACCCTGAACCTCAAACCCTAAACCCTAAACTCTGAACCTCAAACCCTATAAACCCTAAACCCTGAACCTCAAACCCTAAACCCAGAGATGGCAGGACATAGAAGACCACTTTAACGAGCTCACAACGTGGTGGCCCTGGCCCGCTAGGAGTCTGGGGGCTGAAGGATTTAGGGTTTAGGAGCCTCATCAAGTACCAATATTATGGGGGCTTAGGGTTTAGGGTACCATAATTCTGACACAATTCTAGTGTAGGGTACCTCAAATACACCTCAAAATCTTATTGGTAACTATGTCCCTAATCCCTAAACCTTATCTTCAGAGGCGCCCAATCAAAAACTCGCCTAGCGCACTTGCGGGACTTGCAGTTGGTTTATAACTACACTGTACTAGTGAGTCGTGATGCTTGGGCTATAATTCCAGGTTCTAGTAAATCATAATGGTTGGGCTGTAAGTATAGGTATTTGTAAGTCATAATGACCCCTCCCCCCAGCAGGTTGAGTGTAGTTGTGCTCAGGGCTCAGAATCTCGGATGTCGTCTCCAGGGCGGGTTTTGGATTTAGGGAGGTACGCAGTGGAGAGACCCTCATCCCAGCTACTGCCTTCTTGTGAGCTGCTCCTGGGTTTGAGGCTGACCTCAGGCTTTTAGGGTTTAGGGTATAGGATTTCCTGTCCTTCATTGTCCGAAAACCAGGGGCTTGTATTCATGCTTTGATGAGTGGCTTCGGTCATTAGTTGCCAGTTGCTGCAAAAAGGCATTCCAATAGGAATAGATGGGTATGACAAACCCATACTAGGAAGCCTTAAACCCCAAACCTTGGCCCGCAAAAGATGGACCCTTTTCCTCCACTTCTCAGAGAGGCTTGCTAATTGGAGGTTCCGAAATTTAGGGTCGGGATATACCCCAGCAGTTGAGAGAGTCAGACGGAAAAGAAATGGAACATGACATGGGATGTGGGATTGTGGATTGGTTTACAGGGAGTAGGGTTTGCAAAATTTGGTGATCTTCCTTGGGGGTCCTCAGGACAATAGCATGATACTGGGGTCTGGATGAGGGTCCTCCAAATCTATGGAAACTATTTACCCTAAACCCTCAACCCTAAACCCTAAACCCCTAAACCCTGACTCTAAACCCCTAACCCCTCAACCCTAAACCCTCAACCTTAAACAGCACTAAGGAGGAAGGACATCTCGATGATTTTGATCACGCAAGACAGCGCCGAGCTGTAGGGAGCCCCAGTGTTTAGGGTTTAGGGTTTAGGGATTTAGGGTTTAGGGTTTGGGGATTTAGGATTTAGGTTTTAGGGTTTTGAGGTTCAGGGTTCAGGTACAAAACTAGGAGTGTGTACTACGTTGTAGATAGTATGTTGGGTGCATTGAGTTTCAAGTGTTAGTTTCTCAAAACAAGGGCCCCCCCGTTATAGACCCCAAAATATTATTGTCTATGGGGATTCCCCAAAATTATACAGGAACCCTGACTATGGGAAACTCCCAAGTATCAATCAGTCGTTTGTAAACCCTAAACCCTAAACCGCGAGAGGGGGCCTGTTTCCTTTCCGTCGGTTTAGTTTAGGGTTCAAAAGGGTTTTAGGGTTAAGGGTTGTTGTAGGATTCTAGGGTTAAGAGTTCAGGGTTTCAGGGTTTAGGGTTTAGCGTACATCATGCAAGGCTAGGCGTGCAGGGTGGTACATTCTTGTCAATTTTTTTCAGCCCTAAACCCTAGATCCCAAACCCTAAAAAGGAAATTTTCAGCATGGGCCTGGGTTTCCTCCTCCCCCTCCTCCTCCTCCTCCTCCTCCTCTATCACCACCACCATCATTATCATTGTTTGTGGGCAGGGGGCTTGGATTTGTGAGTTCAGCGTGCTGAGCACCAGTATAGATCCCCTAGCCCACAGACTTGTGCGGTAGCTGGGCATATGAGCTACTCTAAATATCAGGGTTATCGAGGGACAATTAAGGGTGGACATAGGGGTTCCTGTGGTAGTTTAGTACAGTCGATATTTTGCCTAATAAGGAGCTCATGTCCCTGAATGATACGGAAAATTTCAACCATAGCTCACATGAGCTGTGGATGAAGGTGCGCAGAGACGACATGAGCGGCTTACTGCACGGTGGGTTGCAGTTTAGAAGCCGATGATGATCATAGCTTCAGGTTGGGATTTAGGGTTTTAGTTTAGGTTTGAGGCTTAAATCTCAGTTAAGCTTCAGGTTAAAGTTGTGGGTGAAAGCTTGGTTCTATTCATCAGTTCGTTATAGAGACTGAGGAGACGCTGGGTACAACATGGTAATAGGGGTTTAGGGTTTAGGGTTTAGGGTTCCGGGTTTAGGGGAAAATTTTTTTTCAGAAGGATCTTAAACTGGAGTATAAGCTCAGTTATGACTAAAAGCTAAGTACCATGAACCTGCAAGTATCCTGCATGACCTTAAGTACCTGGTCCTTTGGGAACAGTGGTGTTCTATCATACTGTGGTCCTGCAGGCTGTTGCACTATTCCTACGAAAAGCTTCCACCCTGGCGCCTAAAACTTGGGCACGGTTCCCACTGAGTAACAGTTGGATAATATTCATTAAACAAGTTGTATATATATATATATGCAGGGAGATAGAGAGAGAGAGAGAGAGCCATCAACATTACCTGTCTGATCGACTGTTGCAGGGTGGGGGCGGTACCCAGCTCAAAAATACTGCAACCCTAAAACCCTCAGACCAAAAGCCCGACAGCGCGCCTTAGGATCCGGCGGGCAGTGGACGAGTACGCGAACAGCGCGCAAATGGTCCCCACTGTCCTGGAAATCCCATCAAAGGCGGGGTAGCCTGATGTTACCGCGTGTAGGGTTAAGGGTTTAGGGGTCATAAAGGGCTCATAGAGGGTTCTACAGCGGTTATATAAGGTGCGAGAAGCATGGGGCTGGAAAAGAAATGGAAACTGTCAGATTGGAAGGGTAATTTATTAGCTATCACGTATAGGGATCCATGCCATGATCTAGGTTTGTAGAATTTTGGTTTATGGCTTGGGGCGCTTTGGGTAAACGTGGTGAAGACTTGTCTTACCCCTTGGTAGCAAGGAGGACGGACCGGATCTCTACAGTAGTTTGGGGTTCAGGGTTCGGATTTAATATAACCACCAGTAATTCATTAGTTTCCACTTTTTCTTGCAGTCAAACCTTAAATGGCGGTTTCCCTGCAAATTAAATACGTGGAGCTAGACCGGAAGCTGCGAAGAGAAGAAGAGCAGGCGTCAAAGCGCGCAAGCACAGTGCGTGCGTGACCCCTGCAAAAATGGTAGTTTCCTTTTCTTGTCCATTCCTTGATTCCTTTTAACCAGAGGTAAGCAATACAACCGCCAGATGAATTCTACTTTCAATGTCATTCTTGATTTTCTTTTCGTTCTGATGCTCGATACAATATCCCTATATAATCCCCCGTATAATCCCTATATAACCCTCATAAATGCCTTATATGACTTTAGATAATCCCTTTACATCCCTATTTAACGCTGGCCCTATATATCCCCATATAGCAGAAACTCACAGATTGCAGTCTGCAGGAATGCTGAATTGCATCCTTTTGTTTGGGATCCCTTAGGTGGACCCCCCCTCCCCCATCCGATTAAATTTCGAGCGATGTCCCCCCCCCCTCCCCTTTTCGCCATGTTAAGCCCTCAACCCTGCACCCTAAACCCTAAGCTTTATACTTTCAAGCTCAAACCATACCCTAAACCCTAAGCCCTATACCCCATACCCGAACCGTTAGCTTCCCTGGGACTTTGTCCCCAAGCCAGGAAAACTTGGATCTTTCAATGTCAAATGTGCTCAGCGCTTGATGATGTGGGAGTTTATCTGGACAATACATGAATTTGATATCTTTAAGGGGCACCGCTATGATCTATTTATGCAAGCCCTAAACCCTAACATATCCCTGGGGTCCCTGGGGTCGAAACATGACAAGACACCCGCCCCGCCAATTGCAATTCCCGGGGAAGATGCAAATTGCAAAGAAAAAGATGGGTTTGCTCCGGGGGAGGATTTAGGGCTTAGAAGAGGAGCCATTTCAAAAAGGCTTCTCTTAGCGATGCTTATTCGTGTTTACTCTACTACGCTCAGACAACGGCTGGTCATTTAAGTGTCCAAGCCACTACTTACAAGAATCACTACACAACGTTATGATGTGACTTCCTCGAGCACGTCAATCAGAACATGATCCCTCTCTGACCCACAACCCTGCGCCCTAACCCTAGCAAAAGGGACCTCCCCTCCTGAAGGACACCCCTTACGACGCGCGAAAAGATGGTGCATGGGCCCCGGCGAGACAACCAGATGCAGATTTTCGCCATCATTACTTTTAGTATTACTATCAGGTTTCGGGTTGAGGGTGTAGGGTTGGGGGTTTAGGGCTGCTGTTGTTGTTGTTGTTGCTGCTGCTGACACTGTTGTTGTTATGGCTACTTTTCCTGCTATTGTTGTTGTCAGTATTTCTGCATAAGCACATTGTGCAAGTTGGCTCAAGCAAAGGTAAGCACGGCATACATCCCCATATCCTCTCCCAATTCATGTCATCTTCAACTTTCATTTCCCTTGATGCTACATTCATGGGGTAATGCATCGCTATTACCCTGCATGGTAGTTTCCCGAACCCTTAATCCCTAAACCCTAATCTCCAAACCCGTAACCCCAAACCTTAAACTGAGCTCATATAACCCCTACAACCTAAACCCTAAACCCTAAACCCAAACCCCCACAGCCCAGAGTCCCAGACCTTTGATTGCGCTTTGAGGTGATGCAGAGAGTGGCCTTCTTCCTGCCAAGTGTCCGGGCCTTGTGGGTACAGCAGGGTTTAGGGTTTAGAGTTCTAGGGTTGCAGGGTTTTAGGGCTTTATGGTTTTACGGTTTAAGGTTTTAGGATTTACGGTTTAGGGTTTAGGTATAGGGGGCATGGACACAGCTAGCTTACTATTGTTGACGTATACCACACAACCAGACTTCTACAGTTGAAGGCGCGCTCGGTCATGTAGGATCTTGTCCTCCACAGTAGGAGTAGCTTCCAAAGCTCCCGAGGAGTTACCTCCAGACCTGAGATGCTGAGTCATGTAAAGCATTCGCACGATGCACCCGCTTGCTTCAATTGAGGAAATATGGGAGCGTTTGAAAATGCAGGTTATAGCTTGATGATGTGCTTTGCGGGGTTCGCATGCCATTTCCCAGTTCAGTCATTCCGGCATTCACGGTCCCTGGTCAAGTATTTGCATTCTGGGTGCACACGTAGAGTAGGACTTGTGCTGCGGCCGTAGCACAGCTGTCAAGAACGGCAACCCTGAAAACAGAATCAGAAAGTCAAGACCTGAATTGTTCATCTGTGCAAGATTTACTGTGGCAGCGTACAGAAATTATGGCGAAGCGAGGATATCGAGTAGCTGGGTTGCCATCAATTCTGGGAGGCTGAAACAGGTTCTGACATTTCTCTGCCGGCTACCAAGCTTAGATCCTGTACACAGACAGGCTTCAGCCTTCCTTCAACAAAATTGCAGGTTCATATGTCGTTAGGAATTCAGTTCTGACTGACCGCATGAACTTGAAAGTAGTTGCCTAGTGTGGGTCCCAAGCCCCGCAGAAAAGAACATCCCTAGATCCAAGACCTTAGGGCTCTAAAGCAGCCTAAAACGTGTACCCCCAATATTCAATATAGTAGCCCTTATTTATGTGTATATATATACATACATGTACATTCCCAATATAACCCCTGATATGGCCTACATGAACCATCCATCTCCTACCACCTTAAGCTGCCTTGCTAGCATCAAAGAAGACACCCCAATATAGGAGTTTAGGGTTTGGGGGTTTAGGGTTTAGGGCCTAAATGCCATCAATAGGGCTCTGGAGGTTGGTGTGCTGTAATTCTGTAATGGTTGTTGCAGAAGACTATTGGTAATTACCCTCGTCCCTCAAGCCTCAAATCCCCATACCTGCAGCCCAAAAGCCTAAATCCTAGACCTTAAACCCTGGACAATAAACCTTAAAGCCTGAACCCTACATCCTAAATCCTCGACCCTAAACCCTGCACCTTCGACCCAAAACCCAGAACCTGAAACCTTAAACCACCCTAAGCCCTAAAACCACCTTTACCACCCTAAACCCCCAACCGCCCTAAACCACCCTAAACCTTTGACCCCCAAAATCCACAGCCCTAAACCCTAAACCCTAAACCCCCATCCCAAGGCCATGGCAGCCCTCGGAGTGGAGGTTTGAGGCACGGCAGAGCTTTGACTGGGTTGCTGTTAAGGAACGTAAATTAAGCTACCATCATGGGTGTATATAGTTTAGGATTTAGGGTCCAGGGTTTAGGGTATATATATATATATATGTACGTAGTAAATAATAGGGTTTCCCCAAATAGGTAATTTCAATTAAGTTCCTTAACGGCCGCCCAGCTTGAGGAGCTGCTGTAGACAGGGTGAGTTTGTCAAGGGTTCAGGTTTGGGGGCTTAGGACTTAGGGTTTGGGGTTTAAAAGTTTAGGATTTAGGGTTAAAAAGTTTAGGGTTGAGGATTTGGGGTTGAAAAGTTTAGGATTTAGGGTTTAAAAGTTTAGGATTTAGGATTTAGGGTTGAAAAGTGTAGGATTTAGGATATAAAGGTTTAGGGTTTAGTATTAAGGTGTAGGGATCAGGGTTTAGGGATTTAGGGTTAAGGCTTTAGGATTAGGAGGCCCTTGGGGATTTGGGCAAACTCCCCTTTGAGCCTTTAGCTGGATTGGGTGGGATTCTAGTGGCGATTAAGGGTGTTTGTAGGATACCAGGTTCGTAGGGTTTAGGGGATTTGAGGCTAGTGGTCGCAGAATGAAAAGAGTCGAGCTCGGGCGGAAGATGGTCCCGGGCTCAGAGTGTCAGTTTCAGGTTTTGGGGCTGTAAGCCCTAAGCCCTAAATCCTAAGCCCTAAACCCGAAGCCCTGAACCCTAAACCGAAGCCTTAAGCCTAGGGTTTAAACGCCCTTTGGGATACGGGTTTGATTTTCTCAGGCTCGACCGGTGAACCATACTGGGCAGACTTCTGTTCAGTTCCCTGGGGCCCCCCAGTAGAGGGGGAGGGGGGTAAGAAATCGTGCTCCTGGGCTTCCATAAGGTGAAGGACCTAAACCCTAAACCCTCTGGGTAGGCCCCTGGGATATTTAATATTTTCCCTTATGGCTTTAATAGGGGACCCTATATACTAACATTTTTCAAAGGGTTTTAGGGGCCAATCCAGCCCTAAGCCTGGAACCTTAAATCATGTGGCTAGTTCCAGTAAAGCTGCTCTTTTCGGTGCAAGAATCTTATCCTTTCCGGCTCCGGACCATGCCCTTACAGTTTAAGGAAGCTGGCCTTCGAAACGGATCCTATCAGCCTTGTTGTTTAGGGTTTGGGTTTAGGGTTTAGGGATTGTCTTCAGGCCTTGAACAATTGTGTAGGGATGTGACATGGATGCGATGCCTTTTGAACTCAGCCCGCAGAGTGAAAGAAACTCAAAAACAATCGCTTATGAGCGAGTATGGTAGTTTCCATTTTCTTTTCCATTATCCCAATATAAGCCCAATATGACCCTAATATTGCCCCAATGGTTACCCTACATCCCCCTATCCAAGTTCTTGACTTGAGGAGCAACACTGCCGGCTAGCAGCAGCTAGCAGTAACTGCCATATTGCATGAAGGCGATGGACCCTAAACCCAACATCTTGACCCTAGTAAGAGAGCGAGAGGTCTAGTACCGACCGAGCAGCTTGAGGAGAGTCGTGGTGCAAACTTCTTCAAAAATCTTTTAAGGGACTTCAAGAAAGAAGGCCTGCCTAAACTCCAAAGCCAAGCCCACCCTAAACCCTAAACCATAAACCCTCAACCCTAAACCCTAAACGCCAGATCCCGAAACCCCCAAACCCAGACACATTCGACCTTGCGCTTTTGGAGGCCTCCTGGATACCCCAGCCTGAGACCGCTTAAAGCCTAGGCTGCCGGGCAGGGGGGGCGGTTCCACAATGCTGGGCGCCATTAGAGTAGTATTTTATTTGGGGATACTATGGTACCCAATATCGAGTAAGATTATATCCTCCTTTTGGTTATAGTATTTTATATGAGGAATATTATCTTACTAGGTTCAACCACCAAAAAACACTACTCATTAGAGTTAGAGGGATCATTCCAAGAGTTGAGACTTTTAGAGCTTTGCTCTTTTGGGGTTGTTAGGGTTTAGGGTTTAGGGTTTGGGGGTTTACGGGATTGAGGTCTAGGCGTGTCAGGTCGTGCGTTTTAGGGCTGTAAGCTTAAGGGCGTGGAGGTTCATGGCATAGCAGTCTAGTGCGCACACAGAGGCAGGGTAATGCACGGCGGTTCGTTACAGGAGGAGGTTGAGACGTTGTTCCACGGTTCTGGGTAGCTATGGCAACTTTCTTCTGCTCTTTAAGCCTCATTGAGCCTCGCCTCTCCGCAGATGTATTGCCAGGGGTAGGTAGGCCAGTTATCATCACTAAGCCCTAATCTTCCCCGGTACTCCTCAGGGCATCCTGTTAAGGGGTAACTGTTCCAAGCATAAAGGGGTTAGGTTTGTTTCGTGTCGGGTTCACGGGTGCATGCGCAGGCCTCAATGGTCTCAGGGTTTAGGGTTCCTACGTTTGATGGACCATAATCCTGCCTGACCCTGTTTACCTAGATCCTGGGGATTTGTATTTTAGTGCACATAGGGTCACGCAAGCTTTCTTCCATCAGCAGTATACCCCAATGCTTAGGGATACTGCGCGGATTGGCATGTGTAAGTTGCTATGGGCTCCTATAGCGATGGATCTTAGTGCTTATCTTGTGTGGTTTCCCTACAGTCCTACAGTCGTACAGACCTGAATTGGAAAGCTCCACGAAATCATAGATATCAGGTGAGGTTGTTTCAAGCAGAGACTATAGTCCCCAAAATGGCCTTCCATTATCTTCATTTTCTTTTCAGCTGATGAAGAACACAACCTGACTTACCACTAGTTTGGTATGACGCAGGGTCCAAGAGCAATCAAGAGACTGCGACTTGCGCAGTGCCTGCCTGGCGAGTGCTTGGGGGGGGTCGTTGATTAGGATTACATACTTCCTTTGCAGAAAAGATTTCTAAGAATCTTGCAGGTTTTCTGGTTTCTTTGAGCTATCCAATCTGACCTTGAGCCCAATACCGTCCTTTTCAAACGGCCACTAGTCTTCGTAGGCCTCTTTCAAGGGTTCTCCCCAAGGCACCCTCCAGTGTTGAGATATTTCATTCTAAGGTTAGAAGTATGGGCCCCTAATATGGGCCCTTAGGCCTTTTAGGGGAATTCTAGGGACCTTTAAGGGTACATATAGGACCCCAGGGTTAAGGGCCCATACTAGGGGCCCATGGTTTGAACCTTAGATCCATGCTGTCAGGCGCTAGGTCAATAAGTCAATCGCCCCTCCAAGTAAGCATAGCTGTTCCCGTCCTGGCCAAGCAGATGCGAGAGAAAGCAGCAAGGCAAGCGATTTCCCCGTTTCGGCGTTGTCTGGAATTTATAGTCCCCCTTAAGTAGATAGAATATGGGGTATATGGGGATCTTATTATAAATATCCGAAAGCCATATTCTATCTACTTAAGGGGGACTATAGCGTCCTTGCTTGTTTGTTCGTATGAGTTGGGATTTTTCAAGCCAACCGCTCCACAATTTTTGGCCAAATCTCCAAAGTATACCAGCATATTTTCTTGGGGTTCGTGGGGTATGCTTGGTTTAAGAAATCCCAGTCGTCCCTAAATCCTAAACCCTAAACCCAGAAGCCTAAACCCTAAACCCTAAACCCTTCGGCGACTTCTGTCCGTGCCTTGAGCAGCTTGCTCTCGTTCCTACTTGGCTCCTGGGCGCATATCTTTCGCCTTGGGTCCGGCAGGTGTGAAATTTGTTGGGGTGAACCCTAAACCCTGAAGCCTAAATATCTCACCAATGATGACTTTTGGAAGTTGGGCCCCACATTGGCTTGCTGCAGGTTTTGGAATTCGTATAGGTTTTAGCCAGAAGGATGGGCTGGTTTGGAGTATGGGGTTCTTTTAGCCTCCCCATAGCTCGAGCCAAATAAACCCTCGAGTTTAGGGTTTAGGGTCTAGGGTTGAGGGTTTAGGGTTAGAGTTTCGGGTGTAAGTTGCCTAAACCGTTTGGAGCTTTGGGCCTAGAAAGGTTGAGGATGTAGGATACAGTGATCACAACGGTTGCGGGTTAGGAGTAGTTCAGGGCTTCCGGGCCGAGGAAGCTAAGGGTGTAGTGCGGGGATAAAGGTGTAAGGTCTAGGGACAATGGAGAACCGGACCTGGTTCCCTTTTTGCGGGTTTAGGGTTGAGGGATTCGGGATAGAACCCCAATAATGGAGAAGCAAATGGAAAAGAACACGGAAAGTGAGATTGTATAGGGGCTTTATATGCAGTATTACCAATATCATGGTAGTGGAGTCCTGGTGTAGGTGTGGTATGGTGTATTTCAAAGAGACCTCGAAAGGATACTGGTATTTTGTTTGCCTCTTGTCTAGCTTGAGGAACGTTAGCGCTCGCAAGGAGCTTTGGTAGAAAGACTGCGTTCTGGCCGAAGCCCAAAACCCAAAACTTCAATGCCGTGGAGACTCTTAATAGCAGGACCCACCTTATTCTCCGGTTTGCCGGCCCCTGAAATCTTGGGGATTTCGTGGGGGGCTCAAGCAGAAGCCCCTGAAAGAAGGAATGATAAAGAAGGGTTTGCAAACAGAGCAGCCAGTGCAAGAGTTCCTCAAATGGCTTTGACATTGGACCCCTATAAACACTAAACCCGAAGACCTTAACCTTAACCATGTGGTTCTCTTGTTGCTCATAGACAGGTGCAGTGTGCCACCGGCAGGCAGAGAACTCATAACCTACAAGTGTTTCTGCCTTGTCCAAGAAACAACATCAGCGCAAATCTTGCTTCTCCTCCTTTTCAATGTGATTGCTGTCACCAGCTTTTAACCCTAAATCCTAAACATAAACCATTGTCACCCCAACCAATGCTGGTACTACTGGGGTCCCCCTCGCCACCTGTAGCTTGCACAGCCGAGCGTTGCGTCTGTGGTGCGGCGACAGAGTGGCCTAGAGCCGGAAAAACAGGCCGCAGAGTTCGGGCTAGCCTAGGGTTCAGG
Organism: Symbiodinium pilosum; assembly: GCA_905231905.1. Classification (NCBI taxonomy): domain Eukaryota; class Dinophyceae; order Suessiales; family Symbiodiniaceae; genus Symbiodinium; species Symbiodinium pilosum. Next base: position 19,669 of record CAJNIZ010045858.1, read on the forward strand.
TTTTAGGGTTTCTGGGTTCGGCGTTGAGGGTTTCGGGCTTGGGTTCTGGTTTTGGAATTGGGTCTGCTGGACTGGCAGACTTCCTGAGGAAAGGTGGGGTTCTTCAGAGCGAAGATAAGGGGGTTCGGACTAATCATGGTCCTCTGCAATTTGCCTGGCAACGTTTTTTTTTTTTACTTACTCCGTGGGGTCCCTTTTTCGTCTGTGGGAGCTGGCGCATTGACAAACCCTAAGACCTCAAGTCTAAACCCTAAACAGTAGTTTCCATGTTCTTTTCCATTATCCCGTTATCCCCAATGTATCCCCAATATAACCCCTATATGAACCCTAAACCCTAAACCCCAATATAACCCCTATATCAACCCTAAACTTATTGGTGGTGTTGTTACATCCTTTAGGGCCGACTGGAAGAGTCAACGGAATTGGGCACGGCGGGTCAGAGCGCAACATGCAACGCACAGCCCTAAATCCCTAAACCCCTAAACCCCTAAACCCCTACACCCTAAACCCCTATACCCTAAACCCCTAAACCCCTAAACCCCAAACCCCATCACCCTAAACCCCCTAAACGCCTCAGAGCCAATATCTTCTCAAGCGGCACCATGAAGCCATGATGACTTTCCGCGCCAGCACATCCAAAACGCAACACTAAACCCTAGATCCTAAACCCTTAAACCACCAAACTCTTCAACCCCTAAACCCCCAAACCCCAAAACCCCTAAACCCCTTAATCCCTGAAACCCTAAACCCCTAAGCCACTAACCCCCAAACCCCTCAGCCCAAAAGGCCACATCTGAAGCCCTTGCATACTAGACACCCCAAAACTTAGGATTTAGGGTTTAGGGTTTAGGGTTAGGGTTCCCTAAACCCTAAACCCTGAACTGGTTAGCAGGGCTGATCTGGGGGAAACGTGAAACTATCATGTACAGGAGGGTCATATGAGGACTACTATATGGATCCATTCCTTCATGCCTTGCGAACCTGAGGAAAGTAGACCCCAACACCCAGACCATGCACTCTACGCCCCAGCCCTAGATCACCCCCCGACTTTGCAAGTGACACTAAACCCTAAACCTCCTCAGTGGGTAGCCCGAATACCAAACCACTGCCTCCGCTAACGATGCGAGCCCACACTGATGCTGGCACCGAAGAGGCATGGGCGAGAGTTGCGGAAGCATAGAAACTGAATGATGTAATACGGGCAAGCAATCAGAATAAGATTAGTGATTTCAATATAAGTACATTCGATGACACATCCCTACACATCCCTATATGACCCTCATATTTCTCTCTGATAGCGTTGATCCAGTCCCCCAAGTCTACTTATATGCAAGAATCCCAGTCTTCCATTTCATTGTCCATGTTCTTTTCCATTTTTTCTGCCTTATTGGAGGGTAAAATACCACTAAACCCTAAACCCTGCCCCCTGAACCTTAACCCCTAGACCCCAATTTCTGAACCCTAAACACCCCAAAAAGGGAACCAGGTCCAGGCAAAATAATCCAATCATGAAGAGGAGCCTTTGGCGATTTGTGCAGCGTGATGGGAGTGGACGCTCGCTCAGATTGCTGGGTGGTCTATCTAGCCTAACGTAGCCTAGATGTTCTATCTAGACTACCACTATCTAGCCTACCGTAGCCTAGATTTTCAGGTCGTCTCATCTAGTGCATCTCCTTTACTATGGAAATTCCCATGACTTAAATGGTAATTTGGACCAGGATGCTAGGCATCACAGCTCCAGAACCAAGGCTTGCAATGCTCGAATTCTCATAAAAAGCCTGCCATACCCGCTCTATTCCAATTAAATACTTGTGGAAGGACTGAACCCTAAACCCTAAACCCTAAGCCCTAAACCCTAAACCCTAAGCCCCAACCCAAGGTGCAGCAGCTGAATTGCACTGCACGCGACTTTGTCCGCCGCGCCCTGGGCGGTGTTCTAGATCAACTGCGCCATGCAGGCAGGTAGGCACTTCTCAGAATATTCCCTTTGTGTTAGCTATGGTCGAAATTCCTTAAGGGGGGTTTATATAGGGGAATATACACGGGACTTTGATAAGGGTTATTAAGGGGGCTGCTAGGAGTTTAGACTATGGCTCATACGTGGTCATATACTACGGTCATGCAGAGCTGTTTCTATCAACAGTAGAGGGCTGAGAGCGCACCGACTGACGCCACTGGGAGGATCTACAAAGTAGATCCCCTCAAGAGTTCATAGAAATAGCATAGGGTACCATTTTACGCGTTCTACTTTCTGAGCACTCTCGGGGGTCTGGGTATCAAGGGCCCGTGATGGTAAGGATGTTTTTGGGGAGTGGTATTTATCAGGGAATTCTGATGCGAGAGGTACTCATACTTTGAGCTATGAGCTTCCTTGTAATCTTAGGGTTGACAAAGACGAAGCAAGGAATAATTCAAAGTACACATTCAGGCTCAGGCCCCACCCCAGTACTGACGGTATAGCAAGAAGATATAGCAGGGCCCTAATCTAATTGTCATCCCAAAGCCCTAATGGCTTGGGGAATGAGTTCGTTGATGCATTCTGGCAACCGGCTGAACATATGCACATATGTCATCAAAGTAGTTCTTTAGATGAGTCCCGACTATAGCTTAAGTTGATATCCTTCTTGTGGTTGTATATATTATATGGAGAACGTCTTGCTTGGTTCGCACCATCATGTGCTTGTGTGAAAAATCCATTTGTAAAGCACCTCCAAATCTTTCTTAGGTGGTGAGACTGGTGTCAGATTGTAGTTGGCCGAGGTGCTCGCATGAATGATAGTAATGTAAAGACCCAACAAGATAATGACAAAAATGTTGACGGCGGCAACCATAAGAAGAACAACCTCAACAGTTATGGCAGTGATAGCAGTACTATGGGAGTTTCTGAGTACAACGCTATATAACGCCCATAGGATCTTCATTTTCCGCCAGCATATTCCCCGGTATATACTCGTCCAAATACCTGCAGGTTGAAGGGAAATCAGTGAGTATGCGTTTAACGCCTTTAAGCCATGTGATAACCCCAGTTACCCCAGCATTAACCTAATTAGTCGCTAAGTCCCCTAAACCCTAAACCCTAAACCTGCACAAAAGGAGCCCACCACCTCATCTCAGAAGCAGGAGTCCCCGATGCCGTCGAGACGTCAGTGTCGTACCATTTCGACCAGGGGCACACCCATGCAAGGCGAAGTGCTTGGGGTTCTAGGATTTAGGGTTTAAGGTTTAGGGTAAACCTAAAAATCCTGAAGCGCCTTGGGCCGTGTTTTGCTGTCTGGTCAGTCTAGGGCTTTTTGAGAAAGCGCCAAGGTTTCAGGGCATAGAATCTAGTGCACCCTGCAATAGTGGTATAATAAGAATATAAGTGGACCCCAATATAATCCTTGCTAGCCCCTTTGATTACCTTAAACCTTAAACCCTATATTGTTGGGTATTCAGTCCTCGCCTCCCCGCATCATCGGCCCTTCCACAGCCTACTTCACAGCTTTCTGTTTGAGCAGCCCATGGCCACTTTGGATTTCGCTGCTTTGTGCGAACTACTTTGCGCTTTCCGTGCAAAGGACAATGTAGGGCTGTCCTTCTGATGTAGGTTGAGGGTTTAGTGCCTAAACCCTAAACACTAAACCCTAATGTAGGTTGAAGGTTTAGGGCCTGGGTCTGGAACTCTTTAGGTGCCTAATGTGGACAGCAACCCGGAGCAAATGAAATACGAGGCGAGTTTCTTGGGTTTAGGGTTTAGGGTTTAGGGTTGTACGGCTTCTGATGTGAGCCCACCCTGCGATGTGAAATCGCTGTCAGTGTGACAGTTTGCAGAGGTAGCGGGACCCCCTTGTTATGGATACCCCCCCCAAAAGGGACCCTTCATTTTGGAAACCGTAGACCTTACATATATATATATATTAATATATATGGATATACATACTCATGTCACACCTTGAACCACCTCAAGAAAGCTGTATTTTTTGTTGGAAACCCCGCGTATCCACCAATCTCATCTCAGCATCACCCATCGAGCTCTTGGTTGCAAGGTCCCAATTTGTGACACAAGAACTCACAGTAGCCAGGTGACGCGATTAAGGGGTTTGGGGTTTAGGGTTCAACGTTTTGAATGAAACTCCACAAGCTGAAGCCCTAAACATAGTCATTTTCGCAGTGCTTCTCACACGAGCCCTTCTTGCAACCAGACCAGGAGGGGCATCAGCATAGCATTCAGGCATTTAGCAGACCAAACAGGGCGGATCGGGATCTTACAGGGGTTAAGGATCGTGGATTTCAGATTTGGTTTGGGGCGTATGATTTCAGATTTGGTTTGGGTTCTAGGATTTAAGGGTTTAGGGTTTAGGGTTCAGGCAAATAGGCCCATCTTATGGGAAGTGACATCAATCAAAGCAGTAACAGCTGGCAAGGCGGGATGCGACTTTCGCAGCTGGAACTTCGGAGGCTAGCAGCTGCAGGACGCGGAAGGTGTCTCCATACATTCCTTTTACTTGGGGGGAACCGCACTAAGTCCTTCCGCAGAGTTGTAGGGTCCACAGAGGCCCCCCCCGGTATGAGAGACCCTCATATTATGTGGTCTGGGCTTTCCGCAGCCCCAACAAGGGCTTAGTGATCTTAGGTTTAGGGATGTTTAGGGTTCAGGTAGCGAGGTTTTTAAGGAGTTCGTTTCCTTCACAGAACTGATGGATTTTTATGTGGGACATCCAAAAGGTCACCCTCCAATTTTATTGCCTAAGCCCTAAACCGTAAACCCCCAAAAAGGACCCCTAGTTGTTGGACACCCCGTACGTGGCCCTGAAAAGGCCGAAAACCTTTAGAGCCCTTAGACCCTTTGAGCCTTCGTTGCGTCCGAGGCCGCCGAGTTCAGCAGTGAGGCATGTGCGCGCAGTTGGGATTTAGGGTTTAGGATTTAGGGTTTAAGGTTTAGGGTTTAGGATTCAGGGTTTAGGGTTTATGGGTTTAGGACCTTGCCACGGTCGGGGATCAGCCCGAATATGTGCATCGGGTACCATGAGATCACCTCATCTTGCGAACTTACCCGACTGATTTCTGAAAATGATTCAACTAGCCTTGAAGAGTCTTGCTGTAGAGCTGATAAGGGTTTAGGGTGTGGGGATTAGGGTTTAGGGTTCAGGGATTAGGGTTTAGGGTACCCTAAGCAATGGTAAGTTTACATGGGCTTAAGGGTTTAGGGTTTCAAGCTTAATTGGGTAAAAGGTTTGATGTATCATCGTTCATGCATAGGCGAGTAGAGAGTAGCTGTGAAGGTTTCGTGGGGTTCGATTTTGATGGCTTCTGAAGATCAGGTTCTTCTCTCGCGGCCGCGAAGGTGTTTACGGTTTACTGAGCCTAGTTGTGGTAGTTCCCCTAGATAGGAGAACCCCGATATAGACCCCCAAATAGTATAATCATTACTTATCATAGTGTCCCCCAAGAGGGTACTACCAAGTTTGGGAAATCCCCATGTAGACTAACTATCCATCGCGGCTTGACAATGTCCTCGGAAGGTACATTGTTTTAGAGCAAAGATTTCCGATCGGCTTGCTCAGCTTGGCACCAATCCATTCATAGTAATCTTACAAACCCCCCCCCCCAACCTCAACACTAAACATGTCCCCCAATATGCAAGGTCTTGTATGGAAGTATCTAATCTTCAGGGTGGGGGGGCGGGGGTGTTTTAAGAGATGATTGTTCAGGGCACGATCGTGTAAGTTTATATAACGACATCTTGCGGTCATTGCCATAGTCATGAAGAATCAAATCGAATGTAACATCAAATGCAAATCGAAACTAGAAGATCTTAAGCCCTAAACCCTACACCCTAGCCCCAAATCCTAAACCTATGTGTTCCTGGACGCTGAAGGGAGTTTTCTCTATTTGCTATCGGCAAGTTTGTCTCTGTTGTTCTGTACCTTGCCATCCGGCTGGCATTCTCAAAATGATTCGTACGACATGGGGTATTCTGGGGAAAATCCTCATCATTCCCTAGGTATTCCCCATAAAGCCATTCAAACAAAACAGACAAAACAACTCAGACAAAGACAACAACAACAACAACAACAATCCTTATAGGGCCCCTAAGTCCATCCTACTTCTGTGCCATCCCCATGGCTTTCATGTCGGATATCCCCTGCAGCTTTTGGCTTTTAGGGGTCCGCTTGGCGCGGTTTAGGGTGTGGGGCTGTAGTTCCCCCATGCCTCCAAAAGGGATATATGGGGATATGTTCCCATGGAAAAGAAGCTGGAAAAGGAAATGTAACTTGAGATTATAGGGTGGTTTATCGAATGTAGCTCTCCAATGCCTCCAAGAACATCCAGAGATCAGTGCCCTTAGCCTTGAACCCTAAACCCTGTACCCTAAATCCTGAACCTTATACCCAAAACATTAAACCCTAAACCTGACAATGCCAAGTTGTCACGATAGCCTCCAGACTCGAGTGATCTAGGTTGAGGTTGTGCTAGTGCCTTCAATTACGGGTTCAAGTAGTACCCGCCCCAGGTTCCCCCCTTAATTAAGGTTATTTAGGGACATTTAAGCTTAATTAAAGGGGGAACCTAGGGGGGGTAGTATAGAGGGGGTACTACTTGAACCCATGATTCAAGCACGGTTTAAGTTTAGGGTTCAGGGTTTTTCGCGGAACTTTCAGAACTATGAGTGAGGTTTCTAGGAATATTTGACTGGGTCTGAAGTTTCAGGACAAGACGGCACTTATTCAATAGATGGGGGTTATATGTAGGGAATAGTTGTGGATATATGGGCTAAATCCTAAACCCTAAACGCTAAACCCCTAATAGGGATATGTATGGGTGCTGGGCTGAATTCATGGCATGGACGCCGCGGCAGCCTTCGCACGGCAGGGGCCAGGGACTTAGGAGATTTTCCCGGCATCGAGGTGGAGTTTGTCTCAAGGTTTAGGGTTCAGGGTTTAGGGTTTAGGGTTCAGGTTTTAGGGTTTAGGGTTTAAGGTTTAGGGTTTAAGGTTTAGGTTTTAGGGTTTAGGATTTCAGGTTTAGGTTTTAGGGTTTAGGATTTAAGGTTCAGGGTTTAGGGTTTAGTGTGGGCGGGCCGCTGGGGTTCTTGAATATTCCGTAACATTCATCCGCATTTGGTGGTTTCTTGCCTGGATGGCCTGTTCATGATTCAGACGGGCTCTCTGTGACACTGTAGGAGCCGAAGTGATTGAAGAAGATCCTCGCAAACTGGGTTGCTGTTAAGGAACTTAATTCAAGTTACTATATTGGGGAAACCCTATTATTTACTAGAAATACCCATTATGGTAACTTAATTTAAGTTCCTTAACAGCAACCCAGCAAATGGGCCGCAGTTTATGGAACGTTCTGTGATACAGCGCTGTCCGCAAGCCCAAGTACAGGGACCTCGGCCCACACCCTCGACCTCAAATCCTAAAATCCCCAACCGAAGCCCTAAGCCCAAAAAATTAAACATTAAGCCTTAAGCCCTCGTCTAAACCCTGAAGCCCCAAATCCTAAGCCTAAGCCTCCACCCGGATCCACAACCCCAAGCGATTTTTTTTGGAACCTTGCACCCTATAGCTTCAGGAATTCATGTTTCAACCCAAGCACTTCAAAGCCTCAAAAGCCACAACACTTGAGCTAGAAAGAAACAAGCCCTACACCCGAGAAAAAAGACTAACAACCACCTAGAAACCGTTAAGCCTTATAGTCCCCCTTAAGTAGATAGACTATGGAGTATATGGGGATTTTTATTATACTATACCCAAAGCCATATTCTATCTACTTAAGGGGGACTATAAACCAGAAGAAAGCTCACCTCAGGTGGCTCTCCCCGGCCACTGCACGGCTACATGCTGCTGGCGCCGGGCCCGAGGAGGTACGCTTTCGCCAGGCTCCGTCTGTGGATTTAGGCTGCATGTCGGGGTTCAATTTAGGGTTGAGGGTTTGGGGTTTAGGGTTTTGGGCTTTCCGGTTTAGGGTTTGGGGTTTAGGGTGTCTATCAGTGTGAGCTCTCCTAACCGCACCCACCCGTGGCGCGCTCGCGTAGCCAGAGGTCCCACCCCAGCCACCCTAACCCAAACCCCCCTATAAAGGGGGCTTACTTACAGTTTTTTGTAACCTCACGTGTCACTGCCAGTTCCGATATTTCCTTCCTCGTCACGCAGCGAAACCCGTCGGCCTGCCGTGGCTTTCGCGACGCGTCGGCTGCTCGCTCTGACCTTTCGGTTCCGAGACACCACACGATGCGGAGCTCGGTGTAAAGACAACAGACAGCCAGCATCAGGCTAGAAAAATTGGCCTTGCATGGGGCCGTGAGTATCGGCCTTCCGCATGCAGCTAAAACATCTTGTCTTCCCCTTGCTGCGAGGCCCTGAAAGGCTATGATATAAGACAGTCAGGGACAACTTGCTGACTTGCCTGGTGGGGGAGCCAGCATGGAGGCCCGCTCAGTTGCCCGCCCGGGGCTCCTTCGCTGGGTCTCGCTGAGTGCTCAACCACCGTCCGCCTACCCCAAAAGACAAGTGAGAGGGGCGGCGGGCGGGTTTATGGTTTAGGGTTCAAGGTTTCGGGTTTAGGGCTCCAAACCAAGCCCCAAATCCTAGATCTCATGCACTCGGGTTGGACCCCGTGTACCGTAGAGCGCATCGAGCCACGCGGTTTAGGTTTTAGGGGTTTTGTACTTTACGATAAAAAGATTTCTTGGCCCCACCTGTATATTAAGGACCCCACAAGGGTCATATGAGCTACTGTTAGTTTTATCAAAGGACCATGCGTTTAGTATACGCCCTAGCATATTCCCAAACAAGGAACCAATGTCAATTAATTTACTGGGAAAAACTGACTGTAGCTCATATGATTACCAATTTTGCTTCGACGGCAGGCCGCAGGTAGAGCGCAAGCTTCGACTTGGAGGACAGTCTGGGTGGTCTGTCGGCGTCTGAGACCGGGATTCAGGTCTAGCTTTTCTATCCCGTGAGTAGAGTCTCACCCTCCACCAAACTACCGTAAAACCTGAACCCTCCCCAAACTAACCTGCAATCCCCCCAGCAAGCCCCGCAACACTACTGCCCTTTGAAATGAGGCTCCATGCCAGTTTGGGGGATGCTTTGACCTACACCTCCAGCGCTTGATTTCAGATCCACCTCAAATCATTCAGTCATACGATGAAGAACTGGTAGTTTCCCAAAATAGGGGAACCCCAATATTGACCCCAGTATACTACAACCCTTAGCATTGGGACCCCCATAATAGTACCCCTAATTTTGGGAAACCCGCAATTCTTGTGTATGAGTGAACAAGCATGCTCTGTATACCTCATCCTCGCAAGGTGCCGCAAGTCGACTCGTGACTCTGAAGCAGCCGCGCATCCAGAGGACCCAGCTGGGAGTTCGAGTTCTTCCCTAAACCCTAAACCCGGAACCCGAAACGCACAAGCAAAAGGACTGCGCGACTGCGTTCGGCTGAAGGCTCTGTGGCTGAAGAGGATCCACTGTGGCCTGGTGAGAAAATAAAGATTTCTACAATGGTTTTATAAGCATATTGCGGTCATGTATACCGGGTCTATTTGGGGTTTAGGGTATTTAGGGCCCTAAACCCTAAACCCTAATAAACCCTAAACCCTAAACCTCTGGTTCAGGGTTTAGTGGTTTCCAGACGTTGATCAGATTCGTCATTGCAGCCTTAGCCAGCTTCAGAAGCTACCCCTACAACTTTACAGGATGTAGGGTTTAGGGTTTAGGATATAGGCTTTTGGCTTTAGGATTCAGGATTTAGGGTTTAGGATTTGGGGTTTAGGGTTTAGGGTTTAGGGTATGGCCCGCCTTAAGTAGATAGAATATGGCTTTGGGTACATAATAATAAGATCCCCATATACCCCATATTCTATCTACTGAAGGGGGACCATAAATCAACATGGAACCTCAAGAGTACGGTCCCTTAGAATGAGGGGACCATGCTTAAGGTTCAGAGTTAGGGTTTACGGGTTTAGAGTTTAGGGTTTAGGATCCAGCACAACAAGAAGCATTTAAGACAAGCGTGGCATCTCTGGATGGTCTTGGGCTGATTCAAAATTTTATGCCAGGAAAGTTTAAGATCTAGCTCCTGCAGCGTGGGGTCGTGGATAGGAGTCTGTTTGCCGCGTCACTTTTGGGGTGGGCCCTAAACCCTAAACCATGAAGCCCTAAACCCAAAAACCTTAAAGCCCTAAAAACACCAAACCCTAAAACCCTAACTCTAACCACCAAAACTTCAAAGCCCCAAATTGCTCCCGTTCTGCCTGCCATGCCAGCCAGCTCACAACCTGTCAACCCGCATGCTACTTGTTCTCCGCGCGGTTTGTCGCATTTTCTGCATCCTAACTTGTAGTCTCCTTAGGGATTAAGGGTTCATTTTTGCGACGTTACAACCCTCAGGGGTTATTGAAAATAGTAGCTTGTAATTATACAGACCCTAAACCCTAAACCCTAAACCCTAAACTGTTACAGATCCAGGAGGATTACAGTAATGTTTGTGGAAGTCCATCCCCGAGTCGTTTAATTTCAGTGTTGCAGAGCTGAAAGCCATCGATGTTAGGCGCACATGAAACCCTAAACTACCCTGAGTGATCCTTCTTAACTCTAAACCCCAAACCCTAAACCCTGTACCAACCCTAAACCTTTCTGGACGGCACGCTTACGCAGCTTTACCGTCCCAGCTTGAACTTGCTGGGTCAAGCCCTGAGCCCGAAGGTCCCAAGTAACAACGGTTATGCTCCCCCAAACGAACATGGAAACGCATATAGCCCCATTTTAGAGGCACTGTAGTCTTTATAGTGCCCCTTTTGGGTTTCCATGTTAGTTTCCAGGAGTGTAAGTCCTACGTCCCAAAACCCCAATCGGAGCCAGAAACCATGCTGCCGAGACCCCAAGCCCCAAGCCTTTTTTGAAAGGATAGGGGATCTATGGATTTAGGGAGGTAAGATGCCCATAATATAGGAATTTGAACAAGGTTCCCTCAAGTTCTTCTGATAGATTTTGCCCTGCCCCACCTAAGACTCTATTGTCATCATTCGGGCAGGCCGCCATGAGAGAGTCCCCCCAAATCAATCCCCAAACTGTCCTTAATGGAGACCCCTTTACTCACTTTAATCCGCTCATTGCCCCCAAATATCCCTAGGCTTCCCCAATCTTCCGATCACTTGGAGAAGTTCCCACATCAGCACCCAAGTAAACCCTCTAAACCCTAAGCCATACACCCTAAACCCTAAACCCCAAGTTCGATCTTCTTCGAGTCGCTGAGGCGCGACATAGTGGTTGAGCCTGTTACCGGCCGCGAGCCGCTGGGTTTAAGTTCTGGGTTCAGGGACTGGCGTTTAGGGATGAGGGTTTAGGGTTTAGGGTTTAGGGTTTGCTGTCATGTTGCCGTGCAGGATGTGATGAGCAGGTGTAAATGATCCCTCAAGTGCATGGCTGCATGCGAGGTGCTGCCATGGCCTGAAT
>CAJNIZ010045858.1:31215-42739 GCA_905231905.1 Symbiodinium pilosum
CGCTAGCGCGCGATAGTGTGCGCGCCCCTTAACTCTAAAGAAAGGGCGCACACACCGCGCGCGCACGGTTACACACCCTGAACCCCAAACCCTAAACCCTAAAGTCCTTTGATGGATCCAAACGGCCTCCTCGCGATGGTTCATTGGCATAAGAGGCTCAATGGATGAATTACCCTAAACCCTACTACAATACAACGCCATCGTAAATCCATGCAGCAGCCCTGATCCCTTGGCAATAGCATTTTGCAAGCTACTGTACTGGCAGGTCAATGGGATTTAGACTGCTTCTAACTGGGCTTAGAACCCTAAACCCTAAACCCTAACTCTAAACCCTAAACTCCAAGCCCTAAACCCTAAACCTTAAAAACTTAAATGAAATCCTGAAGCTGGACTTATGTAGGTTACCCAAATTATAGGTACGGCTGCAAGACCAGTTACAATAGAGGTTTTAGGATTTAGGGTTACTAAGTCCCATGAAGAACTTCAAACAGAATTTTGAACATCTCTGACATCTTGGTCTACCGCCCTACCTCGAAGGCGGCCCACTACAGACCCAAAGTAGTACACTTCTGTGTAGGAACCACGCGCAAAAAAAAAGTGACTCCTAACTCTTGGAAACCCTAATCCCTATACAGCAGCATATACCCTCAGTTTTCATGTCACTTTCCATTTGATTCTCCATACATGAAGTAGTAGCCCCATACATCCCTAATCCCTAAACCCGAAACCCTAATCCCTTAACGCTAGACCCTAATCCCTAATCTCTAAACCCAAAACCCTAACGTATTGCCCTCAGGTGTCCGAAGCCAAGACTGTCCCCGGCAAGGTCCCTTCGCTGGACATTGGGGGTTCCAAATATTTAAGATCCTATTGTGGGAGTAATTACATTTGAGCCCTGGACTGAACTTCTACTATGTCCTTTAAAGGTCCCCCCTTAACCTTACAGGTCCCGTAGCTCATATATCGAGGATGGTGGCATTTTGGGGTCGGCAGTGGGGTGACTGGGGGAAACCTGACTACTCGGGAATACTGCTCCCAGTGAAATCCTGTTGATAAAGGTAAGATTTGCAACCCAAAGCTTAGGGTTTAGGGTTTAGCTGCAATATGTTTGACCCGCGTTTGACAATTTTGTTGGTTCCGCAGGGGAGTTTGTCACGGAATTATTCTGTGGCTCCCAAGCATTGAACACCCAAGGAAAGATGCCAGCCGCTCTGTAAGGTCTCTAGGGGGTTAATCAAGGATTAGACAGGGGGCTCTTTCACATCAGGGAGCAGCAATTACCCTTTTCCCGCGGTCAACACTGGAAGTTCCTACAGACTCTTGCTTTGGAAAGTGCACCTATGGTAAAAGCCCTTACTTTGCCAGTGGAAGAGCTTTAAACTTTTCGGCCTTCCTTACTTGGTCTTGATATTCAAGTTTGAACTTTTTTGGCTCTGGCTTTTGAGGAAGAGAGAGCCCGTACACTAATGTAGTGATCGTGGTTGTGCTAACGGAGCCCTGGGTATTGGGGAAGAGAGTATAGTTTCGATTGAATTCCATCCCTTGATATCCCCTACTTGGTTCATGGGACTTGGTGACTCCTTATAACTGGCCTTCAAACCCCACCTATATTCCCCCAAGCTGGACTTATTCAGGTTCCCCCCTCTTATATAAAGAGGGTTAGAAGCCCAGGCATAAGTAGTTACGAAGCGGGTGGATCTTTTTACAAGAAAACCGAGACCCTCCAAGTAAGGGTACCAAGGGTGTCGGGTTTGGGTCTTAGGGTTTGGGGCTTAGGGTTTAGGGCTTGGGGTTTAGGGTTTGGGGCTGTAGGGCTGGGTTTAAAATACAGGAAACCTCAGAAACTGACTAGGGTTGAGCGTTTCAATTTAGAGTTTAGGGTTCACGGTTTAGGATTTAGGGTTTAGGGTTTAATTTTTAGGGTTTCAGGTTAAGGCTTGAGGGTTTAAGGTTTAAGGTTTAGGGTTCAGTGCCCAACCTTGAACAGTGCCCCACTTCTGTCATGCAGGAACATGATACCTTATTGGATGAGCTATAGCCTAACCTCCTTGAAGCGGGTTACTTAGGGGGTCATATAGGGAAGGATTATTGGGGTTCTTAACGGGGATGCTAGGAGTTTAGATTATAGCCTGCATGTATATGTATATATAAGTGTATATATGACTAGTACAGGGTTGGAAAAGTAGTCAATGGAAACTCCAAACCAAATGAACCCCAAACCCCGAAAAACCATCTAGCCTAAACCCTAAACCCTAAGCTCCTTAAACACTCGCAGCACTACACCCGAAGGTTTCGTCTCAATCCTCATGGCCTCTGGCAGCCGCTGGACTGGTTGCTCCTGTGATGGCCTGCGGGGTGGAGGGTTTAGGGCTTCGGGTGGTAAGATTTGGGGGGTTTCCCAAAATTAGGGGTACCTTTTTGGGGGTCTCAATAATAAAGACTATAGTATGTTGGGGTCTACATGGGGTTCCCCTGTTTTGGGAAACTACTAACTACCATTTGGTTCAGGGCTTAGGGTGGTGAGATTTAGTTTAGGGTTTAGGGTGGAGGCCCGAAGGTTTAGGTGAGTGTTTAGGCTTTCGGCTTTCGGGTTTAAGGCGTCGTGTCTAGGATTCGCGGTTTAGGGTTCAGGGCTTTTTGTGAAGGACTTAGGGTTTAGGCTTTGGAGGGTCAGGAGCCCTAGATAAATTTGTTTCTAACAGGGATAGCTGGGCTTGGTATATATGGCTTACTTGAAGGGGTTACAAGTATATTTGCTAAACCCTAAGCCCTAAAAGCCCCAAACCATAAACCCTAAACCTTAAACCCCAAACCCTAAACCCGAACCCTAAACCCTTAACCCTAAATCCCTTGATGCTCGAAGACGCGTTGGGGCCTGGGGGCCTGACCTGTGTACTAGAGAGCCCCTAAACGAATATGGTGTGGGGTTTAGGGTTCAGGATTTCAAGTTCAGGATTAAGGATTTAGGATTCAGGATTTAGGAATTAGAGTTAAGGGTTTCTGCTCCCACTACACCTTCACCTGATTCAGTGAATACTATAGGGTAAGATGGCATATCTCCTCTTTGAAGGGTGCTGTAATAGGAAAAGCACAAGCTCACTGGGTTCAACCCGAAAACTCCACCCATTTAAATCCACGTAGTTCCCAGCACTTCTTGTTGCCTTTGCTTCACAGGCCGTCATGAGCCGCTCCAAGAAGAAGGCCCAGTGCCCTGGCCTTCGAGAGTTTCTGCGGGGTTTAAGGTTGTGGGGTGTAGGCCCTAAACCCTACAACCTGAACCCTAAGGTTCAAGTAGGGTCTAGGGCGGTCTCGGAAGAGGTGGCCCCGTTTCTAGGATCTCGTACCGTATCCTTACTCTGAGAAACCTCGATTTCATTGATCTGCCCAGGTTCAACGCACAAAACACTGCAGGTAGTCGTCCCTACCTTCCTTCTACATCGAGAGGGGGCTTTTAGTCTTAGTGACCCCAACCCCCAAAAATTGGGACCATATGATAGTCATATTGTGATAGTTGTAGGATCCTTCTTGTAGGGCATGAGGTAACCCTTCTTACTACAGGCGTCATTTGCCCAGTTGCTCAGGTCCAAGATTCCGATGAACAACGCAAGTTACGCCTTCCAGCGCGATGTCTATGCTGACCTGCAGTTGCTTCTATTCATTGGTTCCCCTAGTACCCCACCACTCTATATTAACATACTTAGCCAGTAGAAGAACTTTGACCTTCTTGGCCCACGCAAATACGCTGGGGGGCATGCTACAGACAACGAAGCGCTTTAACCATTTGGGCTTGCTGTTTGGGTCTCCATAATAAAGTTTAAGCTTTTTTAGCCTTGGTTCTTATTGGGGAAGAGAGCTACTACCCCCCGCCCTAGGTTCCCCCTTAATCAAGGTTACTTAACCGTGATATTTGGGAATGGAAGAGGGCTTAGACCCTAAACCGTAAACGCATTGAAGGATCCTGCTTTGGGATTTCCAGGGCAACAAGAATATCGGGGTTTTCTAAGCCTAGGTGATTATTCTGTTTGGGACTTAGCTTGGACCTTAGACCCTTAACCTCTTGGGATTCCCTTATACTCGTATTGTAGTACGGGGTTCACCCTTAGTAGGTTTCCTAAGTGGCACGTAGTATTCTCAGATTTAGGATTTAGGCTAAAGGTGTAGGTGAATCAAATGGAATAAAATGGAACATGAAATGGATACTGGGATTATGTCAGGTAGCGTTGTGTGCTCAGGTCTGATTTCAACTAGGGTCTTTGGGGAGGGTATGTAGAGTTCCTCAGGAATATTGGTGAATATATTTGTATATATACATACGTACATACGGTAGTTTCCAAACATTGGGGGACCCCAATGTGTACCCCAATATAGACGCCATACTCTACAATCCTTACTGCAGAGACTCCACAAAGGTACCCCTAGTTTTGGGAAATCCCCATCCAGGTCGGGGACCACAAAACCCCTAAACACCTAAACCCTAAACCCTAAACCCTCAAACCTAAACCGAATGGGACATCTTTGGGGGCTTTACTCCGTAAACACTAAACGACTAGAAGGATTAGAATGGCAAACCCATACCGGGAACCCCAAGCATAAAGCAGTAGTTTAACAGGAATATAAGGACCCTGGTAGGTGTATTCCGAGTATATTCCTATTAGCTTCCTACTATACTCTTGGGGTTCCCTCTTTGGCGTTTCCACTAAAGTCCATTTGTAAACCGTGTTTTTCGGATTGTCTGTTGGTGAAGATTCGGGTGCATAAAAAAGTTCAGCAACGATGCGGGCTACTAACCAGGTTCCAGACTTTTGAGCTAAAAGTAGACATGAAGCCGCCGGGTTCCGGCCTGTGAAAAGTTTATGATGGTTTCTAGGTACCCCAGTAATACACTTTTTCCCTGTTCATTTTTGGGGTCTCCTTATTAAAGCTGAACAGTAGGAAAAAGGGTACCCTCATTATTAATGGGTTACTGGAGAACCTATATCACCCCTATAATCCCAGTTGTTTCCATGCTCTTTTCCAATATCCCAATATAACCCTGAGAATCGGCATCCCAAGAACCTGAGGTTCACCAACGATGTGGGCTACTTGCCGGACGGCACCCCGCTTAACAAAGCGGGTAACGCCATCAATCACCCAGAGACGATTGGCGCGGACAAGCACGTGGCTGGATCTCCACTTCCCCGCGCCAAGTTTGTCTCCTTAGGAGTTGCTTTCATCTTTGCTATAGTGATAATCCTAAGGGGTTATTAAACATACTGTTGTCATTCTAAGTCTAGGGGGATTACAGGTGCGAAGTTTGTGAATTCGGTTGGATACCTTCCGGATGGAACGCCGCTCAATGCGGCTGGCAATGCAATCAACCACCCTGAGACCATGCAGCCGGACCCGCATTCGCCAGGCTCCCCCTTGCCGCCGTCAACTTACCTCGCGGACATTGGCTACCTGGCTGATGGCACGCCCCTGGCCACTGCGGGCAACAATTCCGTTAAGCAGCCTGCACCAAGCGCTCCACCAGCAGCAGCTGCGGCTGCTTTCGTCGGCTCGAGCGTTCCCTCTCCTCCGCCCATGGCTGCATCCGCTCCGCCACCCACTGCTGCCCCAACCAGCCAGGGAACAGCCATGTATGGCCGCAAGTTTGAGTACAGCTTCCAGAAGGATGCCTACGCTGAGCTGGAGTTCTGCAACGATGTGGGGTACCTGCCGGACGGCACTCCGCTGAACCGAGCAGGAAATGCCATCAACCACCCGGAGAACATCGGCCCTGACCGCCATGCTCCAGGATCTCCCTTGCCTCGTGCGAACTTCGTAAACTCGGTTGGCTACCTTCCGGACGGCACTCCCCTCAACCGTGCAGGCAATGCCATCAATCATCCTGAGAGCATCCAGCCTGACATGCACACCCCGGGCGCACCGCTGCCGGCCTCTGTGTATGCTGCTGATGTGGGCCGCTTGTTTTCAACTTCATCCCCTGGCAAGTTTCGCATTTTAAGGGCAGAGTTCTTGCCCACAAGTGGTCCTTGACGCAAGTACTTGCAAGATTTTGAAGGCCCGAGTACTTCAGATTTGATTTCGGCGAAAGATTCCCTAACTTCAATATTCCTACAAATACGGAAGTTGAAACCGCTGTAGGACCCTAAGTACCGTACACCTTGGGAATTGTTGTCTTTTTAGTGCACTAATGTCATGCAGGGTTTTTGTGATCTTTTATCAACTGCCTGTCTACACAGAGGGACTCCGTATGATGCAATGGCACCCACGGTATGCAAAGGCAGTTCGTTACTTGAGGTTGCATGGGCTTTAGTTTCCGCGTCTTACTGGGCCTAAAACCCAACGTATAGTCCCCTTGTAACCCAACTTACAATCCCCCTAACTGGATTAATGTAGCTTACCCCAAGCATCATTGCCAAGTCCCATGAGCCTTCAAGTATTGAAAGGCAATCAAGGAGTACCCTTTTCCCTTTTTAGTTTGGGGTCTTCTTATTAAAGCTAATTAAATATTACGCAAAAGGGTACCCTTATGAAGGGGTTACTGGGGAACTTTGTGATAATGATCTTAAGAACCCGCTGAGGTTGTAATTTCTACAAGGCGTCCAGGGAACTTGGAGATTACGGGTGAGACCCTTGAACCTTATGCCCTTTGCCTTGTCTGCTGTGAAAAAGAATGGTGGTTGTTATTGTTGTTGGTCTTATCCGTCGTATTATGTTTCTGCCACTTTCGTTCAGGCATGGAAAGCCCAAGTTAGACTTAGGTAATATCCTAACAGGAGGTGTCGCGCTGGGGCCTGGGTTTCCTAACTAAGGCTATAAGCTGTGGTAAATGCTACTTAGAGTGCATATCGCTGTTGTCGTAATATGCCGGTCTACTTGTTCAGGGTTCAGGGTTTGATAGTTTATTACCGTAAGCCCTAAACGCTAAACTTTTGCGCTTGGGATTGACTATAGTCGCTGTGGTTGAGACCCAGGCTACCTCGTTGACGGCACGCCCATGGACCGCGCGGGCAACCTCTCCGTGCAGTGATCCAGCTAAGCGCTGCTTCGTGCAAAGTTCCGCAACACAAGCCAGTTGGCTCTGAGTACGTAAGTAGATATGAGCTATAGTCTAAACTCCTCGACGGGGTTATATAAGGGGTTATATAGGGGAGTACTACAGGGTCCATTAAGGGGGATACTAGGAGTTTAGATTATGGCTCATATTGTAAACACAGAATATCAGCCTACTTCGAATGTCTCGCAACATATGCTATCGTAGTTCAACTTGCCCACAGTGGCAGAAATCATTGAGCGTTTGCCGCCTTTTGAGCGTGCGCAGGCGCCAGACATTGGGAAAAGCCCAGCAAGAGTCGTGCAATGCCCTAAACCCTAAACCTTGATGGCTCCACATGTGTCGAGCTTGACAACCTGGACCCCAAAAGTAGGTAAAATAATAGCCCAAAACCACCTAATAACAGGCCAAGAGGCCATTATTTTGCATACTTCTGAAGTTCAGGAACAGATGAGTAGTATTCCAATTGGGGGCCCTTAAGCTATGGAGTGAGATTATTTCCCCCGTTTTGCTTATGGCATCTAACAGGAGGAAAATATTCCGAAGATACCAACGACCAAAATTGACTCCTAAGTGGGATGCTGTGGGGCCGCAAACACCCTAAACCCCAAGCCCTGCACCCTCCAACCTAAATCGTCAACCCTGAACTCCATAAACCTGAAACAGTTCAGAGACTATGGATGCCTCTGGATTTAGGGCTTACGATGCTTGCATGCCTCTTTTTTTCCCTGGCCGTGCCTAGCCTTCGGCAGACAGACCTCAGGGAGGATCTAGAAAGTAGAGTCCCCGAATATGGTACCGTTTTAGGGTGTAGGGCTTAGGGCTATTGGATAATTTCCCAGAATGTTGTGGGGGGGATCTACTGTTTACCCAACATTGGAGTACTACACTTTAACTTTTTTTGGTTCCTGGGTTCTTATTATAACAACTTATACCTAAAAAGTCTGTATTTTTCTGGTGTGTATTCCAAACTGCGCTTTAGGGTCTAGGGTTCAGAGGTGGGATCTACTTTTCTAGATCCTCCTAGAGGTCTGGTCAGACAAAGCTGAATCAGTTTTCCGAACGAAGGCGATTGTCGAGTTGTCCAATTAGGGTCACACGAGCTATAATCCAAACTCCTGATAGGGGAATATATGGGGGACTACTATAGCGGCTATTAGGGGGGATACTAGGAGTTCCGACCATAGCTCACATTAGGTCTAGGCTTTTTGCACCCAAAAAAAAGGCGCCGCAGAGTCAATCGGCAACTTCTAAATATAATCCCTGCGTAATGTTGAAATGGGTCCCGTTAAATCTCCTTTTAATCGCCTAAACCCTAAATCCTAAATCCCCTAAACCCTTAACCCACCTTAAACCCTAAACCCTAAAGCCTAAACCCTAAATCGCTTTGTTTCCTTAGCATCGCTCCCAGCTCCCCATCGTTCGAGACGCTCCCAGATTTACCCATTAAGGGCTCAGAAATTGGACAGCTGCCTAAAGGGCGCAGCCGACCGCATGCGAGTGCGGTAATGGTCTGATACTACTCGTAGCAAGTTTCATGGATTGCGATTCATCCTCGACTTGCTAATATAGGGGCCTAAATGATTACCAATATTATGGTTCCATATTTCTTATATAATCATAGTATATGGTACCTCAAGTGGACTTCAAAATCATATTGTCAGTTCTTTAGGCCCCTGTAGTAGCCCCTTGGGCTCCTTTCCCAGGTTTTAAAATTAATTAAAGCTAATGAAGCGGAAACCTATGGAGGTAGAAAAGGGGTGTGGGTAAGGAACCCAAAAAAATACGGCTCGTAGCAGGTTGGTGAGTGCCATGAATCCTGCTTTGAACGTCAAAAGGCTGACCGCTACTGCTGGAGAAAGTCTTGCACCACTAGAAGTACTCCAAACCGTTAAAGTTGCATGGGACTTAGTAACTATTGATAACTGGGATTCTAGCCCTACGTATCATTGGGGTAACCCCTATCAGCCCATTTCAGGGTGTTATAACTAGGGTTAAGCCCAGTTATAAATAGTCACTAAGTCCCATGGGCATCCAAGTAAGTGGTGCAAGAGTTCCTCCATGCACCGTATGTTTGTTGTCCTTGTGCCTCCCACTGCAGCGGCAGTGTTGTTACCACGCAAGTTGTTCGACCATGGAGGTAGTTGGAGTGCTCCTAGTACAAGGGTTGCCATTCCTGCTACTGCTGCTATCTGCTGCGCAGTTATTGTTTGGTTCCCTTCGAAAGGGACCTCCTAACCCTAAACCCTAGACCCTCAAGCCCACATAAACTTGCCATTACTTCGGGTTCTCAATTTTCCTTAATCTCAAAATTTCCGAAACTCTAAGGTCAAAGATCCGCCCCCCAAACCCTAAGTTATGATAATACACCCTAAATTGTGCCTCTGTGTTTGGCTCATAGCGTTGTCGCGTTCGAAACCAATCGTGCGCTTGATCTCGTCGTGGTACCTGTGATGCAAGGTTTGCGTGTAGGGTTTAGGGTCTATAGGGCTCAGGACTTACAGATTAAGAGCTGAGGGTTAGGGGGGTAAGGGTCTAGCTTTTCGGGCTTAGGGGTTTAGAGTATGGTAAGGGGTTAGAGGTTTAGGGGTTTCAGGTTAGAGGGGCTTAGAGGTTCAGGGTCGAATTATGGCTTCCGGCCTACTGTAGCGAAGATTATTCCTCTACAATCCTCGCAAACTCTTATTTGTTGGAATCATCATTACTCCTACTATAACCCCCATATATTCCTAGAACCTTACTCCAGTCCTTTGTATAAGCTCCTACATTAGAGAGTTGTCTTGGTGAGCTGTTGGCGGGTCTGCGGGAGCTGGGTCGGCCTCCGGGTGTTTGGGACTTTTCCAGTTTTTGTGTTTGTAGGCGACCCAATGAAGGGATTTCCGAAAATTCGGGGTACCGTTCTGGAGGGTCCCTATCGCATAGTGTTTGGGAGTCGATATTGCTCCCCCTGTTCAGATGTATGGGAACTTCCATATGGCAGTTTCCCAAAGTAAGGGCAAAGACCCTAAAATACTGTAATCCCTTTGTGGGGACCCCGAAAAAGGTACCGAAACCCTAAGCCCTAAACCCTTAACTTTGGGAAACCCCTATACAAATTCTTTCCCTAAACCCTAAACCCCTAAACCCTAAACCCCCAAACCCTCAAACCCTAAACCTTTAAACCCTAAACCCGAAACCCAAACCCTAAACCCTTCAAAGGGTTTATAAGGCCAACACGGGAAATACATGTAGGACGGCGGGGAGTTCAGTGTGGCAGAAGTAGACCGAAAAGTTCCAAAAAGTATTTTTTTCGGGGTTTAGGGTGTAGGGAACAGCGAACCGCAAGAATACAGTATCAATGTCATAGGAATGTAAGGACCCTGGCAGCTATGTTCCCAGTATATTCCTACTACATTCTTGGGCTTCTCTGTTTTGGGGTTCGGATTACAGTCCCTTTATTTTTTTTCCATTTGGATAGCCTAGCGTCAACAATTGCAACAACGTGAGAAATGGTTTGCACAGTACTTGGGGATTCATGAGACTCAATCAGTAACTACTTATAATGGGGCTTCTAAACCTACTTAAAATTCGCCTAACTGAGCCTTATGTAGTTAGCCCGAAAGTTGTGTCTCGGCCCAACTACAAGCAGTTATTAGATCCCCTGAATCTGCAAGTAGGTGTGGGGTGGTTTGAACCTGGGAGTCTACCCGAGTGCAGCTGGCATGGATGGTTTAGGGGTTTTAGGTTTAGGGTTTCAGGGTTTAGGGTTTTCAGGGTTTAGGGTTTTCAGGGCTTAGGGTTTCAGGCTTTAGGGCTACAACGGCAAATACCGGTAGATGTAGCAATAGTGCATTTCAGAAGCATGCAGCATGAGCGACCATGGTCCTGGATGCGCCAAGCCATGCAAAACACATATGCAATTTAGGGCTTAGGGTGAACTACCCAGATCCCTCAAGCCAACCCTAAAACCGTGTGGCACGAAAACTTAACTCCTGAGGCTTGTGGCCATAGATTTTTTGAAAGCCCTAAACTTTCAAACCGTAAGTCTCAAAGGCCAAAGTACCAAACGAGCCTTTCCAAAAATCTGGAGTGCTGTTTTAGGGTTTTAGGGGCCCCGCCGAAAAGGATGTTAGTAGATTGGGTCTGTATTGGCGCCCCCCCCCCCCGATTTATGAAAACTACCAAGTGGAACCTTGGACGCCACGAAACTCCTACACCTCCTGAGGCTTGTGCACTTAATCCCCGATCCTTTTCAAGCTTCAGTCAGCCACAGCCTAAAGCGCTTAGTAGCTGAGTAGGCAAACGGGGCAGCTCATTGATAAGGACGTGCTTTAGCCTCTTAGGGTCGAGATAATCCTATTGAGGACTACAAGATTATAGTCCACCTTAAGTGGATAGAATATGGGGTATATGGGGATCTTATTGTAATATTCCCAAAGCCATATTCTATCTACTTAAGGGGGATTATAAATGTCCTGTCACCCGAAGGATTCCAGGCCCTGCTCC
>CAJNIZ010045859.1:0-16943 GCA_905231905.1 Symbiodinium pilosum
GGGGTTATTATACAACCCCAAGTGGTAGCTCAAGCGACGAAGCTGCTAAATCACACACGCGATTTTCAAGTAGGTACTTTAAAGAAGTTTGGCCAGAGCTTAGTTCTAAACTCTATTTTGCCATCTGCAACACCAATGCTACACTGAGGCAATGTGAGCTTTTGCCAACAATCTCAACCTGGTGCTTTCTCCTTCCTGGCCCTTTACAGCTGCTTAAAAACGGATCTTGTATGGACTCTTCCAAGCCCCAGCAATACTTCATGTTCCGACGCTTACAACTGTCGAATTTCACTGCCCGGTTGCACACGAGACAAAGAATGTGATGGTACTGCTCCACGGCAGTGGCACGGCTCAGACAACCACACAGAGTTAGACTCCTTCGGCTCGCGTGCCACGATGGACACTTTCTGGGACCGACGCACGAATTTGCTGCCAGGTTCCAGTTCTCTCAACTGCATTCAAACGCTGCATCAACACGTGCCCCAATCCGGCTAATTGCCCAGTCAACAAACAATCAAGAGCTGTTGACAAAGTGACAATGTCTCGAGAATTTCTGATCTCGATCGTGTCTGGAGAGCGGTTGACGAAAAACACTTGGTTGACACATGCTCCGACCTTGGTTCCCCGCCAGTCCTGTCAAAACCTCGTGGACGTCAGCACTGGCATCATTATTGCTCAAGAGACACTGCCTCATCTCCGTAAGCCCGTTCCTGAGCAGCTTACCCAGTTTCTTCAGGGCCTCGGTCGGGAGGGATTCTACCCCAGCATCTCTTCCTCTATAGGATCACAGAGCTGGAAGACGAACCACGCGCACGGCTTCGGCTTGAATCACGCCTTCGACAACGATTACAGCTCCTCGTCCGTCCCCGGCTTGCCTCCTTCGGCTCATCATCACTGGGGTTTCCTGCAACAGCCCTGCCGTTTTAGATTGCCGCCCTTGACCGGCATCAGCAGCCAAAGCCGCCAATCCAGCTTGAACATCACCGCTTTGCCGCGGACGTGGCCGCTTGGCCCTCCCAAACCAGGCGACGGGGGAACACCCAGACCCACTGAGCAAAGCCTCCCTGACCCTGTCACCATGATGCTTAGCCTTGGCAACCTGACGAGCGCCATCTATGTTCGGAGGCTCGGGCGGAAAACTTTCATTCTCAGTGGCTTGCTCCCCAATTTTTCTTTTCTTGATTTGAGGTGCCTGCAAGATCTTCAGTCTGACCTGCTCCTGACAAGCGCACCAACACGAACCAGTCATGCAAGCCTCCTGAAGCGAGACCAAGCAAAACTTGGATAGAACTACTCGCTTCCCGCGTCGTGACCATCCACACTTGGATGCTTCTCACCCTAAACCCTAAACCCTAATAAACCCTAAACCTGGTGATCGTGCGATATCGTCGCCGATGCCAGCAACTGCTCCGCCAAAGCCATTTCCGGCAAAGCCATTTCAGCACTGCAAGCAAGAAGACAGCGGTACCACGTCCTGCGACGGAGTACGTATGAACTCATCGGCTCCCCGCTCTGGCGTGACAAGATGCCATGGACGGAGGCGCCTGCAGCATAAAGCTCCCTGGCCTGTTGAAGCCGCTTTGGCTTCACCTACGGCAACCAAAAGCTTCTCTGCTCCATCGTCCTTGGCCAGGTCCTCCAGCTTCAGGGTTTGTGCAAGACGAAGAGCTGTCCCCGAAAGTCCTTCCACAAGCCGCAGGCCGAAAGGTCCAAGCTTGTCACGCTCTTCCTTGCCCAGGGCCTTCTCCTTGTAGGTCCGGGCGCGAACACGGAAAGCATACTCAGCAAGCCGGGTAGGCTCGCCATTGAACCGAGGAATTCCGAACTTGCCCTCGGTCGTGGTGCTGGTGTCGTCCTCCGCTATGAAGTTTTGATAGCGCAAGAGCTCAAGAATCGCCGCCATGCCGTCAGCAAGCAAAGCAAGCGAAGTGAAGCGCAAGCAGCGCAAAGGGGCACCCAAAGGTGAAGGAGCTAAGCTCCGCTACCAGTGCGAAGGCAACACAGCCAACGCACTGGCGCAAAGACACCTTTTTGCTCAAAGCAAGGCTTGAGCCATCAGATGATGGCGGAATCTCTGTCAGGCCTGCATGCTGGATGCTGGAAGGTCCTGGTCATGCACAGTTCTGCACTGAAAGACCCTGCACAAACCTTCGGTTTCACAGCTAGCTCCCCCTACCTTTCCAACATGAGCTCCAAAAAGGAGCGGCGACACGAGAGATTCAAGCTCCCTGCATGCACCTGCTAATCGTCGCATGTTTCATACACCTTGCAAATTCAGACAATAGCATGGCACTTCCAGCTGAGGTGTGTGGAATGGGGTTGTCACGGGACTTGCGAGTTATGATGTCTCTCCCTAGGTTCCCCAAGTTCCCACACCCTGACTCCCATTTCAAGCATGACATGCCCACCGCATGGCCAACTTAGTTTGTACGGAAAACAAGTCTCTGTAGAAAAAGGGGCGCAAAAAAAAGAGCAAGCACATTTTGTGGGCGTCACGGCTTCTCCACTATGTAGGCGGCATTTGCGTGCATCTGGGAGGGAGTAGAGACCGGGATCTTGGATGCAGTGCCGGCGGATCTGTCTTTGGACGCTCAACGGTTCAGGGTTCACCATCTCACCATCCAACGCGTCGGGCTTTTGGGTTCAAGTCTTAAGGGGTATAGTTTTCACTGAATTCTTTAGGGGTTGTGGCTCACGGCCTTGCAGCTGCTTAGGGTCTTGAGGGGGGTAGCGGGTGTAGAGGGTTTAGGGTTGGGGGAAGCTGTCAAACAATCGAGACCCCCCTGCATACTAAACCCCAAGCCCTGAACCCCAGAACAAGCCATATGCGCTAAACCCTAAAACCAGCAAAGTTTTTTATGGTTCAAGGTGTTCAGGGCAGGGTTGCGCGGCTTGGGTTTATGTAAATTGTTTAAAACTCAAGTCGAGAGTTTTGGGCGGGTGCTGCTTTTGGTTTTGCCCCATACAGTTCCATTTGTATTCATGCGGCTAGGGGGTTGAGCGTTCACCTACATCCCTTACCCACCCCCAAGCCCTCAATCCTAAACTCTACACCCACCCGCGCTCTGCCTTCCTGCTGCACCTCTGCTGTTGGTGAGCCGGCCTGTCAGTGAGCCAGAAATCAGGTACCGAATCATTAGTATGGTTATTTTCATTCTTACGTTCTAATCAGTACTTTCATTTTTCTTATTAGTAGACGATTATTAATACTACGTTACTATGCGGGTGGCTCGGTTCAGGGCTTTGGTTGGTTTAGACTTTGGAGCTCCTGGCTTCAGTCAAAACAAGTGGGCGAGTACCATGAGGTAGCCTTGCAGGGAGCTTGCGCACAACAAATTTTCTGCCGATCCAGAGCAGGGCTTTCGCCCGGCCTTTCATGGCCCAGTGCCCGCCGGGCAGTACAGTCAGTACCCAAAACCATAAATCCGATTTACACCCTGAACACCATAGACCCTATAGACCCCGTGCCCGTGCCCAGCAACAGGAGTTGCGCCGGCTTTCCTACATTCCTCAGCACTTCACACCCAAACCCCCTTGTGTCCACTCCCATTGCCTCGAGGTGGTGCGGCTCCAGCACACCTGGCAGCCAGCCGACGCAACCATCGCCGTGATAAAGCCATGGCAGATGCTCATGATGATTCACAAAAATACAATGGGTGCACGCGCCCACAGCTGCCCCAAGTCTCATGAACTCTCCGTCCCAACAGCCAAACGCTGCAAAAGTATCAGAATTGCGAATGTCTGGTGCGCAGTTCATGTCGAGAGTATGGAGAGTATGGCTGCTAGCAGAGCTGGTCTTTTTCCAGAAGCAGACCTGCGCAGCAAAGCTTGCCAAGATCCAACTTCTGCAAGAACCCACCAATGACAAGACATCAAGCATGCTCTCGGATATACTGCTAACGGAAACGCAACCATTTCCACCCCTGGAGAGTTCCAGACAGCTTGTAGATCCTGGTGGTGTAGGTCATGGGAATGATCGATCATTCGATCGCATATCCCACCACACTCAGGGAAGTGCAGGGTCTACATTTTGGAGGGCAAGCTCGCTCGACATCTGCCAATCTACACATGTTAGTTCACATTTCGAGTGTTTCAAGTCCGTGAAGGCAGCAGCAATTATTCAGCGTCGAGCGCACATGGCTAGAGAAGCGACATAGACATCAGAGACTAAAGTAGGCATCTGCACAAATATCTATGTCACTTGCCACGCCGGTCACTGGGCAACCTGCGTAAATGGCATCTCAACAAGACCAAGGCAAACCCTCGTCACATGGATGGTGCAGGTGGCACCCACGCCGCCATTTCCTTTCTCTTGCTTAGCGTGGTAAGTCCTGAGCCTCTCCACAAATTTGATTTTATGTGGAGGTTCCACACCTACCCCATCCTTGTCCCGCGGTTGCCAGTGCAATTGCCATTGCAGCTGATGTTGTTCGCTTTAAATAGTGGCCTGAATGATCTGCGTCAAGATGTGGTTGAAGTTCTCAGTATGTTGGGTTGTGGCATGGAGCCAGGACGGCAAGGTCAAAGCATATGGTGAGGCTGGCTTCACAGGGCCTGCGTTGCTCATGGTAAAACAATTGTACGGTCTTAGGTGTCAGACTTTACCCTTCCGGATCTATTTAAAACCCAACCCTGGTCAACGTGAAGATTTGGAAGACCTCGCAGTATGGACGAGGCTGGGTTCCGCTGCGTATACCCAAGCTGCATTTGAGGCCCAAGCAACTCAGGTCGTGTCCCGTCTGGGTCGCATCTTTGGCTCAACCTGTGGACGGAGAGAAAGTCTACAGCCGTTGGGCACTCAAGGCTGAGGTGTCAGCAGATGCCGCCACGCCATCCAGCGCCGAGAGGAGAACTGGGCTGGCTCCAGGTCCAAGCAGCTTGGATCTGCCTCGAACAATCTCGAACAAAAAGCAGACAACAAAAGAAAGCGACATCAAAAGCAGCATTCCAAAAATGCGGCAATCTGCCTCCAGCAGCTTCTCCATCCTGTAAGATCTAGCAAAGAGGCTCTCACAATCACCGTGCTTGTAATAACAGCCAGCATGCAGTGCCTGCTTGCCCAGGTCGCGATCCTGAATTCTGCAACAAGTTCTGCTATGCTATCAGCATTGCCCCGCAACTTGTTTGAGGCTATAGGTGGTCGAGACGCGGTTGAACACTCTGTTCGCTGTGACAAGGCACGGCAAACGCGAGAACATCGGCTTTCTACTACGTCAGGCAAGGCTCTTCATCGGAGTGGGGGTCGTCGAGCTGGAACTGGCGCACAGTAATGAAACACTCGTAGCATCTGGAATATCTGGCGCTTCGGCTTTGGGGTTTGGATTCCAGGGAAGACTCAGGATCATTCAGCAACATCACCACTGCGGAACAACAGACATGATCTTTGGCTACGAGGATTTGCTGGAAGTGCTCTGGATGCGTTTTGCCTGCCTGAGCCCTTTTGAAAGTGTTGACAGTCAAGCCAGATCAAGGCAACATAGCTCACAGTTAATGCTTGACATCATCTTGATCAATGGCCAGAGACTTTTGACAGGAGCGGGTGTATCTTTCATTTTGCAAGGCATGTAGCAACAAATGGCAGGACACGCTGGCGGCTTTTATCTCGCCGAGAAAACATTAAAACCTCCAAGCGTTGGTGCTCAAAGGCACACATCCAAACTTGGGGGCGTCTGTTGCTATCCTCTTCGAGCCTTTTTTCAGGAAGGCAAAAACCGTGAGTTGCGGGTTTTCCCACTTTCTTTCCCGAACGAAGACCTTCTGGAAAAGCCTTCTGCTCGAGTACGTTTTGCAGTATTCCATCCTCTGGCATCCTCCGCAAGGCAAAGTCAATCTTCGGTGGGAAACGGGGACTTGCTCCCGCAAGTACAATTATGATCTTAAATGCACTTGTCAGCGCGCGTACGTTTTCGCTGGATTTCGGTCCAAAAAGATTAAAAAAAAAAAAAAAAAATCACTGAGAGGGGTTGCGTCTATATGTAATGATTTGTCTTTCGAGAGCTTGTCTGAAGTGGTGAATGTGAGATTTGAAGCCCACACGAAAGCAAGTAAGAATTGATCTCCTCCACGATACCTGTTGCAGATTTCCTGCTTCTGCTGCCCCTGCTGCTGTTCCTTGCTGAGATTTTTCTCTCATCCGGAAATTCCAGCAATTGTCAGTTTTAGCTGCTCTGTTTTTTGGTAATGATTCTGCGCAGAGCGCTTGGTGGCAACGAAAGCCTATGCCATCCCTCTGGACAAGATTTTGAGCTTTGGTAGAGTTTCTCCGCTCCTCTATCCTGGGAGTTTACTGGGCCTTTGCCGCGATTATCATGACATTTTGATGGGATTGCAAGGGGTGGTGAAGGAGTTCGTGTTCTCATGGGATTTACATACGAAGCGCAGGATCTTGTTCGCCAATAAGTTTTGCAAGGATACTGATGGGGCTCGGATGATGTTACAAGTCATTACAGTTCACAAGTGATACGCAGCAAAAGTCAGAGTGCTCAACTTCGACAACACAGCCACAGGCTTTTCCGTGGTCTCAAACAATCTCTCTTTGCAAAGCCTTCCGCACATCCGGCTTCCGCAAACCCTTGCGCGAATGAGCGCTTCCGTGGAGCTTACGCGCCCTTCCACGCGCTCTGAGAAGCCTTGCTTTAGGATGGCAACTCTCTCTGACCTAGTTCCCGTCCTTTATCATGGAAAGCTGCTGCTCACGTGCCGCTGACAGGTCACACTTCTGGCTTGTCCAGGAACGTGGCAAGTTATGCATGCTGAGCACTCGGCAAGACTCTGCCCTTGCCACACTTTAATCCGTTTTCTCCAACTGAAGAAGACGCGCAAAAACCAGTGAACAATGCTGCAGAGACTGGTGGTGGCAGAGATAGGTTGTCCGAGACGATTATCTGCCAAACCCATTGATTGCCCAGAAGGATGTCACAAAAATGTGTTTGGGATCCTTGTTGGGTCCATGTTTTCTCCCTGCAATCAGACTTCCGTTCTGCAACAGGCTGACGCGCATGAGGGGGAGCCTGTTCCAGTGCCTCAGCAGCAAAGGCGGTAGTCCACTTGCTGATTCTTCCGGCATGTCGAGCCCTTGGGGCCCTGGCGTGGTCAGCCGCCACCATGTCAAGCGCCGCTCGAAGCATAGGGCTCGCCCCGATCCCCATCGTTGCTGGTGCACCTCTGCAGCTCAAGGCCAAGTCAAAAACGGTACTGTATCTGCAAAGCTTGCACTGCAATTGCGATCTTCCTGGGGTGTGCGCTTTCAAACCGTCGTCGGGCCTGTGAGAGCAGCTCTGTGTACAAAGTATGCACGCATAATAAAATCGATGGATGGTTGATTGAAATCGAAGTTCGACGTTGCCATCCCAGGAGCGGGATAAGCGCAGCATATAGGTATGTGGCGGGAGAGCATGTCAGTTGAGCAGAAGTTAGAGGCCCAAATGCAGCACTCGTGCCCGGACGAATCCTAGCGGATGCTGGCTTGTGGATTCCAGGGCCTAGCTTGTTTAAGCCTGTAAGTTGTCAACTCCTCATGCCAGCAACTTATCGGGAGTTTCATGCACCTGCCGGTTGCCTCACTGTGCGGCTGACATCCCAGACATCCCAAGCAAATGGCAGAGCTCAACCCAGCCTCAGGCACTGTTAAATGGCAGCTTGAAGTGCTGGCCTGCAACTTGCGGCATCCACGCCACAAAGCATGTGTGCCTGCAAACGCTGCCTGTTTGCATACGGGTGCCGTGTCCTGATCATGGAGCAATTGCCTTCCGCGCTTTGCTGAACTGGTGATGGAGCCAAGAATCGTCATCGGACTTTGAGTCGTCAAATCCGACCATGTTGAACTGACAATGAGGCATACAAATGCTTGGGAAAAGCGCTGCCACACAATGCTTTCATGTTCAGAAGTTTATTCATGCCAGCTTTTCCTTGATGTGGTGCTCTTCACCGTCGAGGGGCGACAACTCATCGTCCTTCCGATTTTTCAAAAAACTGCCCTGCCATGCCAGTCATGCCTCAGCGTGCTGCACGCTTATGGAATTGGCCTACGCTATCTTGTCTGATCTGAGCCCCTATCACCATGTCTAGAGCCATCTTCGCTTGAGCCATGCTCTCAGTACTGAGCATAAAAGGCCGGATTCTGCCGTAGTTGCTTGAGGTATTGAGAAGGTTCCTGAGCGCTGTCCCAGGTTCATGAGCTGGCTATTGATTGACGAATATTGACCATCGAAACTCTAGTTTGCTGTGGGATTGGTCCGGTCTGGGATAGTTCGGAAAGGGGCCAGTGTCGCTCGCAACAGTTCCGACCACATATTCATATCACGCTAGCTTCTAAATAGAATTGACAAGCCAGGCATTTAGTATTCCACGGTTGCGTGCTGCAGTCTTGTGCGGCTCTACAATACTGCCAAACTGCGTCGTGCGGATGTGTACGGCTTTGCAAGGTCCCGAGGATTTCCGAGCAAGTCGGGATATCTGGAAGTCGGAAGGCATGGCGTCTTGCTTGGGAACCCCACCAAATGCACAGGCAAGGTAGCAAACGGGCAACACATCCAAGGCATCTCGCCTCGTGTTCCGGCAGGGCAAAGTCCTAGCGCAGACGGCTTCCCAGGAACCAGTTGCACCGCCTCGGCCTACGAATTGAGACCCGGACCATTGCTTCGATTTCATGGAGGTTTTCGAGTGCTCGTTCCTTCTCCTGTGAACATGATGGTGTCCCAGCATTGCGAGCGCAGCAAAACGCGGTAAGCATTGTAGTTTGGTAGGGCTCTGGCCTTTTTTTCATGATCCCATAGCGGGGATCCTGCTCAGTGCAAAGCATCAAGTGCCAGCATTTGCCCGCCCAGAATGCCTGGTGGAGAAGGTCGGATAACCGGAGACTTGGGGGGCTCGTACTTCTTCCTGCAACGGTGTCCAACATGCACTCAACACACGAGAAGAAACACAGCATTGCAGACCTCAAAGTTGCAGCGGGCCAGGAAGATGCGAGTTCGTGACTGGCCACCACAGCGGCTATGGCAAGACCATCAAACGTGGTAAAACCGTCAAAGACTTGACACGCCGCCTCTCAATGGATTCCGGCTCGAACTTTGTGAAGCGGCAGGCTGTAATGACAAATCAACAGAGGCTACAATTCTCAGTGCGCCGCGATGCCCGCACGCGCAACCAAAATCTCTGACTTGACGCACGCATCCTTCCAGACTTTCAGGACAAGTGGTTGCACACAGACCGTAGCCTCTGCCTGAAATAAGCAAACCGCTGGCAAACAAGTGCCCCTGTTTGCCAATGTTCAGAGTCGAGAGCTTTGTCGGTGAAACTTCGGACAGCTCCGAGTCTTGAGGTGCTTTACTTCACTGCAAGACCTTGAGCGCCCGGGTGGCAGGTAGCAGGACGTTTCCTAGAACCTTCTCAGAATCTCGCGGGTCTCTGCGTGTCCCAGGCTTCCGTTGGTCCAGTCCTAGACCTGATGTTGAAGTTCATGGTGTCCATCATGGCCTAGCGCGAGAAGAGGCCGTGATCAGTGAGCTGATATTGACATGTCCGCCGGCCTGCAGAGATGCCCGCATGATGGGCATCATGGCTTCTTTGCTGCCCAGTCACCTCTCGCAATTTTCGGGCTTTTGCCGCAAACCTCCTTGGCTCGAATCAAAGTGCAACCTTCAATTCACATATATTCACATGCTTCGCTGCATGTGAGGAACGGCTGAACGCTTGTCGTCGTGCTTGCTGCAGCTGCACCTCTTGGTCACCTCAAGACAGAAAATGACAAGCTGACACTTGAAGTACTCTTGGAGCAAAGCTCTTGCTGGTCGTACGTGGTTTGTGATCTGTGCCAAAATAATGCAGAGTGAGGATGAGTGCAGATTGAACACTTTGTCGTAGCTGAGGCGCGGAAAACAGGATCAACTGCCGTTCTGACTCCGGGTTTTTCTCTGTATCCTCGATGCATGCAAGTTAGTACCTTCAACACATCACAAGCGGCAGCTTTGTCCTGCCTGACCGCCCACTGAAATTCCATGTTCGGTTGGCCTGCGGCATAAACAGTTTTTGCTTAATCTTTCTACACATATGCAGCGTCTGCAAACTTGCATGGACGTTACGGGGGGGCATCGGATAGCGTGTCACAGCTTGCTTCCTTCTGTCGGGCTGCGAGGCGCCGTTGTCTTGCCGCTGCTTCATCCTGTGAGAAGCAGTAAAGCAAATTGCGTGGACCATCCCAAGTAGGCAGCTCTGGCACGTCGCCATGCTGCTCTCCTCATAAAGCTTGTCCTCCACCAAGGGCTCTTTCCGCCCTGGTTCACCCAAAGGACCTAACTTCAAGTTGCGCTTGTCGGCGGTGTGATGTGGTAGGTTACCAAAGCTATGGTCCCGATTTGCGTCTTCTGCATTTTACGGCCCACAGTATTCAGGGCAGCCCAAGAAAGTACATGTTTTCGACAAGCCCCCATGTACAACAGCACAGACCGTTCACACAGCGCAAAAGCTGAATATGCTTGCAAAACTCTTGCTAGTCCTCCTTAGTCGATGACCAAGCACACCAAGCACACCACAAGCACACTTGTCAAGCCCATTTGTTGCGATGACAAGTCGGGCTCTCGACCAGCAGCACCAGCACTGGATGGAAGGCCTGAGTCTGCTTTACAGAGTGGTTCTAGTTCCGCACGGAAGCCCGACTCCGAGCGCCGGGCCGTCGGCAGACGTTTTTGCGCCTCAAATGCATCGAGTGGACAGGGGAGCTGTGCATCGGTCCAACGAGAAGGACTGTAGTGATTGCTCTTCACCTGACCATCAGAGTCTGCCGATGGTACTTCTTCCTGTTCTAGGGGGCTAAAACGGAGACACTGCCAACACCGTCACTGTCCACTGTGATTCCATACTGAACGCAGCTCCCCTGGGCACCGGGCCAACCCGACTGGACGTCGACTGCAGCATGTCCTCGACGTTGCTGGCAGCTGGGCGCTTGGCACCGGTATGAAATGCCATGACCTCAGGAAATCATCGCAATACACGCTGTGCACTTGAAACAACCTCAGGCGATGGCAGTCAAGCAACCAAAAGAAGCTCTGCGCATGCCGTCTCAATGCGCATGCGCTCGCGAGCGCAGTGCGCCAGGCTTGCAAGACCGTAGTTGGCCAACACCTTTCTCCAAAAGATGCTTTGAATCTTTTGCCCTCTAGCATTCCCCGAGGAAGTTCTGCATCATGCGTAGATGCAGCACTTCCTTGCTAGCTTGGCTCAAAATGGCCTCGCGGCCAGTAGTTATTGCGGCGCACCGGAACTTCAACCTTGGGTGACGTTCCGCCACCTTTTCAGTATTCATGTCGTCCTGCCTGCCCCGCCCCGGCTACATAATTGTCTACCACTGGAGTTGTGAGATTAGGGAGCGCAGGGCTTTGGGAAGGACATGGGGCATGTCAAGGAGGCCTATGATGTTAATCGAAAGTAGGGAGCAGAAGACGGGTCACCAGGCAGGTGTTTCTCAAAATCAGCACCCCAGGTTCCCCAAAATACTGGAGGCTGCCTCACACAGACCAGCAGACTTTTTGAGAAGGCCCTAAAAGTGGCAGGACATCAGTTGCCTGTGAACCCTGGTGCAGAAGAGGTTCAAGGGCCCAAGGCTTAGAGGAGCTGATAAGAAGCCTGGTGATGCGCGTTTGTGCAACTTGTCAGAAACCTGCGAACGACCTTGTACCGTCACGTTTTGTAGATGGAGCTGGAGGTCTAAAGAGCGAATTTCATCGCAGCTGAACCTTCTGCAGCGAATAAAACCTCGCCCGATACAGAGTGTCAGCGTTTGAGGCAGTTTAGGGTTTACGTGAGCAACCATCTCTGTCTGGGGGATGGGTTCATTGACCTCAATGCTGTGCCCTAGCGGCCCTAACTTTCCAATTCTCCAGGCAAGTACTGAACGTGTTAATATCAAAACACCAAGCTGCGTCCACCTGCGCAGATCATTGCGGAGTTCTCCTTGGCATTCAATCAAAATTCAATACTGTCATGTGCACAATCTACCAATTTCGTAATCATCAACTTTGTTTGGCGCGACTGCACGCCAACTGCATAGTTCAAGACATGCTGCACCGTGCCAATACAATCTGAACTTTACCTACACCAAGCATTGAAAACCATGCTTTGGCCCGCCAACAGAATAACTTCCATTTCGGCAGGGTGTCGTGCATGCATTTCAGTCAGTGGCGGTAGCATGTAGCGCTCTTCAAGCATGGCTTCTGCAACTGCAGGGAGGCAGGCTTCTTGTTTTCCGCATGACGGCATGTGCATGCCTGCGTGTTACTGATCAATGCACCTTCCGATTCCAAGACCTCAGTCGCACGCAGGCCATCGCGGAGAAGGAGGCGTCCAACGGTTCCGGGGCCCGCTACAAAGGAGTGGATCAAACACCACTCCAATGCAGCTCGCCTAACACACCACTGCTCTTTCATTATCCGTACATGAAATTGGATTGCAGATGGTGGCCTCGAGGGATCTCGCCTGAGCAGCGCCTTTACCAAAGATTGCGCGCTTGTGCTTGGGATTGGAATGTTGTCGCCAACCCAGAAGGATATCTCACACTTCTGGATAGCCTGGCGTGGAAAAGAGATGATCGAGCGCACACAGAAACACATGAGAAAAACAAAAATCTGATAAACACATTAGCACACGGTTTTAAACTATCCATAATATGCTTTCTTGATGCCGAGGGTGACGTGTAAGTGACACATCTGGCAAACATGTTTTCACTTGAGGTCTTGCTGCCAATGATACGCACGTGGCCCCATACAAGAAAAAATGGTTTTGCAAAGTAATGCGGTTTGTGGACTTTTTCTTTGTCTTGATCACAACCTCCAAACGGCATCCCGCTCTTGGGCGAGAGTGGCTTGTCTGCAGAAGCCTTGATTGCAAGCTAAGGCTTCAGGTCATGGGGATGCAACGAGGCTTTTCCTGCAAATCCCACAAACGCATAACAAAGAATGACTTCATGAATGCTCTTTCCCTTTTCTATTCGGTGTGATGACACAGGTTGCTTCTCTTGCCATGATTGTTCTTGTCACTATTATTGAGGTCGCATCTTCCACTGCTCTGTTGAAGGGGAGTGTGCCTGTGCGTGGGAGCTTTTGGCAGGTCCAGAAATCGTTGCGTTTGTGTTCGCGAAGCGTCCGCGATCCGTGGAAATTGTCGGACCCTGCTTAGACTCCTGAGGCTTTTGGACGTACGAGTGTGAAAAGTGCCAACTGTCACAGGGATGGGGTTCCTGGCAATCCTCGTAGCTGACTTGTGGTTCCAGGCTCTCCCGGATGCGTAGCCTGTTTCCAAGGCTGGGCATCATTGACAGCTCGAGCTTCTCACGGGTGTCCATGCCCTGCTGCGTGTCCTCTGCTTGGTAGACGCTTCCATATCCACATCAGGCTGCGCCAATGCATCCCCAGGACCTTCAGCCTCAGGGCCAATGGCACCTGCAGCTTCAGCCCCCGCAGTTTTGCTTGTGGTGCCTCACCCGCTGAGCAGGGCGTCCAGGGCCTGAGTCATGGCCGCCAATTTGTCCGCGAGGGAGACGTTCGGCACATCCATAGTTCTGCAGTGGAGAGGAACTCGCTGGCCTTAGACTCAGCGCTCGCCTTGTTGTTTTGGACGTCAGTCGCGATCGCCACCCACTCCGAGTCTGATGGCCCATCAAGGGATTCGATGGTCTCAACGCCATCCATCGGGTCGGTACCCGGAGCGGTTGTGACCAAGGTATCGTCCAGCTGCGAAGCGTCCACAACAACAGCAGCTGGCAAAGCACTGGAGGCGGAAGCCACGATTCACAAAGAGAGTGAAAGGAATGAAAGATCACCATGAACATTTTGAAGGGACTCCGCCCCACAGATCTTGAGCCAAAATGGCGAAGCCGTTTCGGCGGTATGCTCCTGACATATGTCTTGCCATCCGCAAGCTTCTGCAAGTAGACAATTCGCAAACATATGAGTGAGATATCCTCGGCTATGCGTCGCGTCTCTTATCTTCACGACGTATGTGACGCGTGTCTGCATTTGGTTTCGTGGATCCTGTCAGGTTTGGGTACACTTGCACACGACGGTCTGTGGATCTCCAGCCACAGGCGCCTCCGTGAGACTACTTCTGGGCCCTCCATTACCTCTATGGTTAGACAGTTAGACTTGGCTCTGAGCGCAGCACCTGGTAATTCACTGTACACCAAAGGAACGGTCAACTAAGAACCGACCAGTGTTCACTGAGCTTGACGACACATGTCGGGTCCAGTCACATTGCACATACATCTTGGCAGCGCTTGGCAGCGCCTTCGCGGCCGTCCGCAAGAAAAACTGTTTCCGCAGAATTTTGCAAAACCTGTATATCTCATGACATCTGCAATGCTCTTTGCACACTCGCACGTGCAAACACAAAATCTTTGGAATCCAAATATTTTCCAGACCTCTGGCTGCGCAAGGTATCTTCTCCCATACACCTGCCAAAACCTGAAGTGCCCACTGCGCTCATCACTATCTGACCTGTTGAATGTTGCAAGCTTGACTGCAAGCTGAACGTGAGCATGGACAGCAAACACTAAACTGGGATGCCACTTCAGAACTTCATATTCACAGAACAAAGCACGAGTCCTACAGAATCCCACTCCCCATCGAGGCCGGCACGTTCTGAAGCTCACCGGAGATACCGTTGAAAGGGCACCGCCCTGTGAGAAGCTCGTAGAGAATCCTCAAGCCACTCAACACTCAACACCTGGAATTATGGTCTCTACCCTTGTCCGCAGTCCAGGCGAGTGGCACTCCAAGGGACCAAAGATCTGCGGCGCGCACATCCACGGCCTGGACTGAACAAGGTCACGAGATTGGCAACTAAACGCTTTTGCGCACCTCCTTTGCAAAGAGCTCTGGCGCCATGTATAAGGGGGTGCCAGCAATATCAATAGCGAGGGCGTCATCCACAATTTTAGAATGGCCAAAGTCTGCCAGCTTGACCTGTTGAGGCTCAAGGACAGCTGGCAGCAAGCTGCTGCGGACGTGTATCTGGTGGCCTCCAAGCGCTCGGAGTCTAAGAGGAGGATGTTGGCAGGCTTGAGATCACCATGCGCAAACCCCCTGCAATGAGGGAGGACTCTGTAGAAATTTTCACGATCGTAGCT
Organism: Symbiodinium pilosum; assembly: GCA_905231905.1. NCBI lineage: Eukaryota > Dinophyceae > Suessiales > Symbiodiniaceae > Symbiodinium > Symbiodinium pilosum. The sequence goes on from CAJNIZ010045859.1 coordinate 15,116, forward strand.
GCCGACACACCAACACAAGAAGACCAGCTGCAGAATTAACTCCATGTGAGCGTTCCCCGAAACTCCCATAGACGAGCTGGGGGGTCCTATGACTTTTGCGTAGGATACAAGAACTGCATCGCTTTTGGGTTCAGCTCAAACACAGTCGCGGTTACGTCTTAGATTGAGGGGTATCACTTTTGGGGGGGTCCTGTTGCTTCTGGGGCTGTTTGCGCGATTCCTATGTCTCATGGCATTCTCTCTCCTTCGTGCCTAGTACGCGAATATTGACCAGTGCTCATGTGGTTAGCCTTTACCTGGGCGCCCAGGAGTCAGAGGCACCAGCACCTCTGATGGGACATGCAGGAGGTCATTTAGCCTGAAATGATCGATGGCTGGTACCCCCAAGTCTTGACTTGCGATGGCCTCAGACTGCTTTGGAAGAATTAAGGATGTGGCGGGCCGCCAGCCGCATGTCGGTCAGTTTCTTCTTGAGTCAAGAAAGGGGCGAGGGACGTTTCCTTCTGGGATGAAAAGCCGGTTTCTTCTTCAAGGAGCGCGGCCATGCTGGCTTCGTCATGCGTTGTGCATGATACAGCTGCAAGGCAAGCAGCGCAAGCCACAGTGACAGCGAAACAATGGTCTCCGTCGTCCCAAAGTCCGAGGGATCTACGATTGCTGCGTGAAAGGTGTTCTGCGCAGAGTTTGACGACATCTGAGTGGGCACTGCATGGACGCGATGCAAATGGCATGGCTTCGCTCTTTTTGAAAGGTGATGCTGCGCGTGGCATTCCCCTGAAGGAGTGTCAGACAGTCTTGATGTGCCTTACGAACTTATGGCGTAAACCAATGTGATGTGAGATATTGTGAGCTGGAAGCTGGAAAGGGCCCCTCTCTGTTTGACAAAGGCTCCACATGGCCCCACCTCACCTGCCGTCACATTTCAGCAAGGGCTTGGAAGTTCGGCCAAGTGTGCTGTGCTGAGCAGCATTTCTGACTTTCAGGGTCCTGTGCGAAACCTCCTGTAGCCCAGGCGCGCAGATAGGTTTAATGAGATGTGATCAGTGACTGTACCGGCACCTTCCCGGCCTGGAATGCACGTATTGCAAGCCTTCGGCAATCTGCTGGAAGACGTCGGAGGCCTGCGGAAATGCACTCACATATCTGCACATGCACTTGTGTGAAATTGTCTTCCGAAATTTGGCGGCCAGGGTCACCTGAACTTCATTGAGGGGCCCACAAGCCACGATTTGGTCCAACGTGCCGCCGCCCAAATACTCCATCACGAGGCGCAACTCCTGCAAAAGCGGAAACCGCTCCGAGTGCGGCTAAAGAGACCAAGGTTCCTCTTCCATCTCCACCACGTCCAGGAGTCCTCGTTGCATCTGTGTGTCTCAACAGAAGATTCACAAAGCCTCGAGCAACTACTGCGGCGTCCTACGATCCTCGGGTGCTGCAAGGATAGGTGGATGGCCTCACCCGTTCCAGCTTCTGTGCGCGCATTCGGTTAACTTTTTTTCTCAACCAAGAAGCAACCTCTTGGTGCAGCCGCTCCTCAATTTGCCTGAAGTTGCCCTGTCGGCGCAGTCTGGATAGACCAATCCTTGCATCTCATGGGACACGCGACGACTTGACAAGCAGCCATTTAACCTGCCTTAACCTGCAGACGCGTAGCCGCTTCACGGCCCGCACATTGCCATCGCTGTCCACGCATCGCGAAACCCTGGACGTGGCACCTGTGCCAATGGCCTCAAGAAGACGATAGCGCCTTGTGTCCTGCGTGACATGGTCGCGGAAGGGTGAGGGATCAACAAAAAAACAAACAAGGATTACAAAGCAAAAAAAAGGA
>CAJNIZ010045859.1:17043-34983 GCA_905231905.1 Symbiodinium pilosum
CAGTTACGAGGCTCGCTGGGTGATTCTAGTGATCCCGAAAAAATGTTGATCCCAATTTTCTTTATCCTGAATTAAAAAGTTGTTCATGCGCGCTTCCAACCACAAGATTCCTATTACGAATAATACTTCCCACCAATTCTCAAAAACCCCGATTGCTCTATTAAGTCCTACTTCATAGCCATTTCGAGAATTTCTGCGGATAAGAGTGGCGAGACGTCTTTCTTTCCTTCCTTCCTTCCTTCCTTCCTTCCTTCCTTCCTTCCCTTCTTCCCTCCTTCCCTTGTTTCCCGTCTTTCCCTTCTTCCTTTCTTACTTGCTCCCTTCCCTTCCCTTTTTTCATGGCTTCCTTCCTTCCTTCCAGCCTGCCCGTCCTTCCTGCTTTTCTGTCTGTCTTACTTGTTTTTCTTCCTTCCTTGCTTCCTGCCTTCCTTGCTTCCTCGCTTCCTTTCTCTCTGCTAGGATATTTTGGTTTTTTGATCCTCCCGTGCGCCGGCTGGGGGGGGCGGTTTTCCTTTGATGTCTCTCTATATTTTCTAGTTTCTTTTTGATCCTTATTGGTTTTTTGATCCTTATTTTGTTTTTTGATGCACATCCCGTCGCGAAAAGGCCCACTCTCCCGCTTCCCTTTTTGAAATGAAGCCAGTTTGGAATGCTTGTGGATGGCTCTGAAGGCATGATTCATCGATTCCTCCTCCGCAAGTCCGCAACTTTCGAACAGCGCGGATGAGGAAGAGTGCGCGACCGGAACGTTTTGACCCAGTGCCTGACAGAGCTCAGTAAAATATGCAGGCGATCGGAAGAATTCGAGTTTTTGCCAGCACGCTGCCATGCCTTGGCAATACGGTGGCGTTCCAGGGGACGCAGAGCAAGAGCTTCAGCCAGCGCCTGCCATGCAGAGAAGACCTGGGCGAAAAAAAGAAGAAGTTCGATGTTTCGGGGTGCTCTGATAACTTCACCCGCTCCGGCCTGCTCCAAGCTGGTATGGCCTTGCCTTCAGACAGGTAAAGGCAAAGCCATATGCGGCTGGCGTGCAGCAAATTTCAGCTGGTGCTGTATGCGCAAGCAGAGTAAGGAGAGCGCCTCTTACACCAGTCACGAGCGCGAGATTCGCAGTATTCCAGCTTGAGTGACGCCAACCAGGAGTCCAGCCCTGCAATGTCCTTCGCTTCCGAAGCACTTCCCAAAGCCTGCCCAGAGCTGTTGGAAGCCTGAGCCCCCAGAGCACAGTGAAGTAGGGCGACGCCGGCTTCTGCCTTCTTCACCTCAACGCGGGGTCAGAGAGTCAAGTTTTCGTCAGCGTCAGAGCGTTAGCATCAGAAACGGCCTGCTCCAGGCTCAATGGCCCATCGCTGGACATAGGATGGACATCTCCGCAAGGCGAGCCATGCGAGCCTCCCCTGAAGCCTTCAACCTGAGCCTGTAGCCTGCAGCCAAATGGCTCGCATCACGCAGATTCCCTGGTCTCCATACAGTACGAGAATTATGATTTGCTGAAGCATGCGGGCATGTCGCTTCTATTGCACCTGCCTCTGCTACTCCTGCGCGGTATCCCTGGGCCATTTTCCCACCTGGCATCATCAATGCCATGCGAGAAGCTGTGCGCGCTAGAAGCATGCCTCGAAGTTTGTCCACAGTCAACACATGGGACGGGAAACTGGTGAGGCAATCTGTTCCAGCTGTGTGCATACAAATTCGCGCAAGTTATGGCTTTGTTTTAGCGCTCCCTGATTCTTGAGCTGTGCCGCTTCTGGCAACACATCTTGATTTCTATGACAATCTCAACCTACGGCCGACAGGTGCTTTGATCAAGTGTTGACGTGGCATCATGCGCAGCTCCACTGCAGCTCAGTCCGCTTTCACGATGCAAGCTCTCCAGTTTTGCATGCAGTGCGACCCCTAAAGGGAGTATGCCGAGAAAGGCAAGACTGATGGTGAAAGTTCGACAGTGCGCCTGTTATAGACGACTTCTACCTGTGGCCTAATCTATATTTTATCTTGGAGCTTACATTGGCAAACACACATTATCTCGTTCCATCTGCGGCCCCTATCTAGTTCCCAAAGGAAGAGATTCAAAAAGAACGACGCGCCAAGTCTTCCACTCTCCTGCGTAAATCAATGCGGCTGCTCGTATGTTGCTGCAGAGCATCAAGAGCTGCAGTTGCGGGCATGCTGCTTCCCCGTGTATGTTCCAATCTCTCGCGGGAAAAGAACTTTCGCCGAAGCTGTCAGAAGAGAATCAGCGGGTACTTTCTTGATCTGCACAACTCAGCTGCTCCTACTAGAGAGAAAGTCTCTGCGAGCTGGAGCCAGCAGGTAGTTGCACTAGGCTTAACCTCATGGCCTAGATGACGACGGAGGGTGCCAGCACGAATCCGCAGGTTCAGGAAGAAACCCTTGAAGCATCGAAGTGCTTGATCAAGATGGAAATCAGCCCTCTGAGAACTCCTTCAGGATCGCTTCCTGGGCTGCCACGAGCTTCCTGAGTGCTGCGCTGATGTGCTGCTCTTCCTCTAACTGCTGCTGGAGTTCCTGTTCTCGCTGTTCTCGTGCTCCGGCACGGGCTGTTGCCAATCTGGAAGAAGCCTCACGTTCTCTGTTTCTCATCTCCTGCTCATCCTCCCGCCGTGTCACATCCAAGGCTCGCAGTTCCACACGAAGGTTTTCCAACTGCGCCTCCAGCTCGGATTCGAAGATCTCAGGATTGCTTTCAAAGAGTTCCACCATCTCAGGGAATCGATGCACCTTCTCCCGAATTACGCTTGCAGTGCTTCGTGCATGCTGTTCCTCTGCTAGCTTGTCCTGGAGCTGCATCTGTTCGAAGGCCTGCAGCTTTGATGCAGAAAGCCGCAGAATCTCGGTTTGACGCAGCAAGACGCGTCTGGAGTCAGGCGGACGCGCACTGTGGTCGTGGTGATCTGGCTTGATGCTCTGCCACTGCCTTTCAGTTACAAGCAGTTCCCAACTTGAGATACTCCTTGACTCTGCTTCGTCGCATCTGCCACAAAGACAACCGTAAACGTGCCAGTCAGGGTCTGCTTTCGCACCCTTTGCCAAGGAAGACACGTGCCACGGCGGCGGATGCGGCGGGTGTAGGTGGCAAGAACGGATGGGCTGGTCCGGGTGGCTGCCTGGTGACGGTAAACTCCCCACCACTCTAGCTTCCACGCGGGGCAAGACAAGTCGAAGTGGCCTTAGGGGAACTGGTGCCATGAGAGATAGATCGACAACTACGTCACGCAGCACAAGATCCAGGTGCAGCACTGCCTGGGATGAGAGACTCAAACAATCCATATCTGTGCACTCCGACTTGGGCAAGGCGTCTGAGTAGTCAGGCATGAAAACTGACTCCAATGCCTCACTTGCCTCTTGGAAAATCGTTAGTATGCATCCCAAACTCTCCAAAGCCGCGGGATACGGACAGAGTTCAAGTCCATGCACACACGCCTCAGCATTCAAACTGACCGGCGCCTTCTCTCCAACAAGGCGCAGGCTAGCTGCCCACAAAGCTTTTGGGCACAATCTGACCAAAGAATGTCTGTCCTCCTGTACCAGAAAAAGCTCAAAGGAGCACAAAGTAACTGCACAGCTTCCGCTCATGCCAGGAGCTTCCACAATTTCATGGGCTTCAGAGCATTTCAGAACGCCTAATTTCTTGAGGCACAGCCTCTCTGGCACAGGCAACTGCATCAAACCTTCCAAAGTCAGGTTTAGATTCAGCATCTCCAAGATCACTTCCTTGCATTCCTTTGTATCTGCCGGCAGAATGACGGAGATTCTATTAAACGCAACATGCAGATTCAGCACGCGAAGATTGGGCAATCTCCACTTGCCCATGGCCAGATGGCTGCTGCAACCTTCCCCAATGCCTTGTTCAGAACTATGCGCTGCACCATCCTGGTCCAGAGCGATCTCTGCATCTTCATCTTCATCCTCGGCCTCCTCAGCATCTTCAGCATCATCAGCATCGTCAGCATCCTCAACGTCCTCGACATCCTCGGCATCCTGGACACGCTCATGATCCTCAGGATCCTGGGGATCGTCGACGTCCTCTTGGCACATGCTGCTGAACACCTGGTCTGCTGCACGCTGCTCATGCTCATCGATCTCATGGGTATCACGCGGAAATTCAGCTGTTGGCGCTTCCATGTCCTGCATTGAGAGGGCCAATGCCTGTGCGCTGCAGCAAGCAAATGAACCGGCGTCTATCTGATGGGCGCACACTACAAGTAGAATAGGATCTTTCCAATCCGTAGCATGTACATCCTGAGTCCTTGTTTCTGGCTGATTTACCGGACTTTGCGACGGTTCAGGATTCTGTGCTGCTTTTCCTGCAAGACCTGTTGCGCTAGGAGTACAGTATAGTATCTGCCGGCTATAGGTGTTACAAAGGCAAGAGGAAGCCATGATACATCAGCCTACCTGCATAAACACAGCAAAGCTTCCCGAGTGTGCCATTGCTGACAACTGATGATGAGGAGGGGGAGGCCTGTTGTTCAGCTTGGATCTGTCGATGCCTTGACTCAAAAGGTTCCAAGACCCTCTTTCCTTCCCTCGTCTCGTCAATGAGTTTTGCGCTCCTTCTGGGCTCTGATAGATTAGGCTGGCAGTGCCATGACTTTTTACTTTTAGGATCCGCACGCGGGAAGCCTGTTGCCAGGATGCGCTGCGCGCCAAAACATCTTTTGATCATGGCGTTCAGAATGTACAGGGTCGGGGGGGGAGGGCGGAGGCCAGGAAACATCATGTGCTGGACATACTGCTGTTGGAGTAAGCCTCAGCTTCAGAGGGTAGAACCTACATGCCTTGCCATATAAGCCCAACTAATTACATAGGGCTTGGGGCTCACGAGGATTCATTTGGTTCTTGGTTCCTGTTCGTTAAACATGCCTTGAAACTTCGACATTCAACTGAGACATCCTCACACGACCGAGGCCCATGAAACACTCCTCCAAGCCGAAAAAACATTCTGGGAGCCTTCTTACCAAGATGTCCTCAGACTCTGAAACACAACGATCAAAACCTTCTTCCCAGAATAGCCTGAAAGCATGATAACCGGTGAAAAAGCATGATAAGCTGTGAAAACCCAATCGAAACCCCTCTTGGAAGTGAATACGCAGGGAGAGATTCTCAGATTTCAGTTTCGGGTTCCTGGCTTGGATTGGTGCCTAGAAGTTGGAGGCTCAGGGCTTTGCAACGTAGAGTTTAGGGTTTGATTTTTGGGATGCGGGATGGGGTCGGGGGTGAGGCCTTTGCGTTAGGGATGCAGGCTTCGGCGCTTAGGTATCATTTTAGGTAGGCCGGGGTTAGTTAGATCGTGGCATGGCAGATTTGAGGTTCCGGGCCTAGAATCATCATTCTGTAGATCTTGGGCTTTGGGTGAAGCGTTTAGGAAGCCAGGACGTTGGATTTACATTGGGTCTAGCGGAATTCAAACTTGGGGCTGAGGATTGATGGTATGGGTGTGGGCGGGCGTAGGGTCTGGATTTCAAGGGTTCGAAAAAGGGCTGTCATCTTTTGGCGGGGAATGTTCACGGTCAGTGCCAAGCACGAGCGGATATGTCAAATACCATGGCAAAACTCAAACTCGGCAAAACCAATACCTTCAGCATGTGCGGACACGCAGCGCCATGTGAAGCGCATGCTCGCAAAGCCCCGACAGCAAAAAACAACAATTGCAAGTGAACCCGTCGACAACCTGCATTTGAAATCCAAACCCTGAACCCAAATCCTGAGCCCTGACCTCAAAGCTTGAGTGGTGGTGGCGCGCCATCTGGCTCATGTGTATTCAACTTCCTTGTTAGCTATCTACTAACATCCAAATCAGCAAGCAACGCCAATTCAGCAATAGCGCAGCCACCACCATGAGCGGCAGCAGCCTTGCCACCCCCACCACCAACAGCAGCAGCAAAGACGAGGAGGACGACGACGACGATGACCACAACGACAGTAACAGTAGCAGCAGCAGCAGCAGCAGCAGCAGCAGCAGCAGCGCCGCCAGCGCTGCCGCCGCTGCCGCCGCTGCCAACACCACCAACAACACCACAACAACTCCCGCAGCAGCGGTGGCGGCGGCGGCGGCGGCCTCGGCAGCAACGGTCATACCAACAGAAACAGCGGGAAAACAAAAAGAGGCACAGCCAGAAGAGACAAAAACCTCAACACGCCCTGGCGGGGACACACCCTGATTCCAGGAGCGATCCGAGTTACAAAAAGCGAGATGAACCCGGACGAAGAACGGGTCTCAATGGAGAACTCCAAAGGGCCTTAGATTGTTAGAGAAGCTGCCTGTTGAAACTGCAGCTCTTCCTGCTCCTCCAAACTCAGGGCTGCTGAGCGAGCAGACATTTCAGGAGCTGTTCCACAAGTCAGCGCCTTGGTGGTTGCACCTGCTGCGAATGGAAGCTTACCGCTCAGATTTCCACGCATGAAGGTGCCCAAGCTGCCCAAAGCTTTCTTGGACGTTGATGCTGCGTGTCCCAAGGCCTTTTCAGCTGCAGCCTGTCCAGTGCGTCGTGCACCGCCTAATGCTTGCGAAGCACTGTGTGTGGCACGCTGCGCTGCAGCTGCTGCGCGTTCAGCACTCTGAACCGCCACTGCAGCTGTTCGACGGGCCTTTTCAGCCGCTGCATCAGCAGCTGCTGCGGCATCTGCAACAGCACCAGTTGCAGCCCGCTGCGCCACATGAGCCATCCCAGAGGTACCCTTTGCAATCGTGGATGCTTCTTTGCCTGCACGCATCCGACGCTGCAGCTTGATAAGTTGAGCCTTCCCCCTTGCGGCAAGGATCTCTCCAACATGCTTTTGCGTTTCCGCACTGAGCAGTCTTAATGGTGGCATGGTAGGCTGCACAACATGGCGCAGCAGAGTGCTCAAACCAACAACTTCTGTTCGACCTAAGCATGCGCGAAGCTCTCGCAGGCTTGCACTTGCACGGACGTCCCGCGGTGTTGGCGACATTCTGGCAGAGCCGTTCTGCCCATCGAGGTAGCCAACATCCCTGCCCTCCACTGTGTCCAGACCTGACATGCGGTCATACTCTCACATGGTGGCATGCGAGATGGTGGGATATGGTGGGTTTGGGTATTGAGGAGCGGTGGCCATTTGCTGGGTCTGGGCGGGTGCCCCGGCCACACCTAAGGCCTAAGGCATCATCTGCGCGTGCTCGCATTGTTCTTGCTCTTGCCCCTCAAGTCTCCAAATTGCTGTCGACTGCTTTTTACAGGCTTCTGAACCCTAATGCTTTTGCTGTTGAACTTTTCAGTGGATTGAATACAAAGGCCCACAACAGCTTAGGCTGAACAGGCTAGACATGCCACGTCTGAGCACAGCGAACCTAGGAAATCAACCCTGGCACGATGAAGCACAGCATGTGGCAGATCACCATCGCCCTCCAATTCAAGCTTCCTATTCCGCACTTGACCGGACTACGGACCACACCCCTCCTGCACACCTGGCCGAATGTGCGCACATACTTGCCCGAAATCAGTCAACAGGGTCAACAGGAAGGAAGCAAGATTGAGTGACTTTAAGCCGTGATGTTCCATGTTAGCCTGTCAGTCTTCCGTCGAGCCACTGCATCCAGATACCGATAACAGTGCCAGGCCAAAACCAGTCAGGCTGGTGAGGTGGGCAGCTGAAATCTCGAGATTCTGCAGCTCCAGCCTGGCAATCTTTGCAGGCAGATGCAGGCTGCACAGGCTCACAAGGAGCGGTTCTCAATCGTGGTTTCACCTTCTGCTTGCGGACGTCCAGCTTTTGCTTCTCTGGCGGAACTTGGCCTTTTTCTCGGAATCCTCAGCATTTTTCTCACAATACCCAGTTGGACAATGTGGGGTGCTGTTCGTGCCTGCAATTCCCCAGCCCGTAGAGGCTGCAATGTGATGCCCTTCAGGCGCAGATCGAAAGCAAACCTGAGAAGATCACTTAAACACTAGCAAAACTAGCAGCATCTAGCAGCTAAATGCCGCTATGCCTAATTTCATCTAGCCTGTCAGCGTCGAGGCGTTAAGGCAGCAAAACCTGGGTTTACGACCTGAGTTCTTTTACACAGCCTCTGCACATCGACAGCATCACGCAAGACGGCTCATGCGAGCGTGCTTCTGCAAACGTGTTGTGGTTATCGCAATGGCTGAGCCAGGGATTTGCTTCACGAAAATATGTGAACCCCCCTCAACCAAACCCCCTGAACGGACTTGCAGGGCTCCGAGGATTGGTCATCTTGTCTCAGCAGGCAGTTATAAGCAGTTGCTGCTAGTTAGCTAGTTGACTGAGGTGTGCCTTCCGGTTGCTGTCAAGTGACAGGGGAGTGGAACTGGAAGCAGCATGTGCAGATGGATCCCGGTTGCTAGACAGCATCAGCTGCAGGGATGCGATGGAGATGTGCAGGCCATCGAGCATTGCAACCTTGACATCCTTGGCTCAGGCAAAATCTTGTTCTTATCGACCTCAGCACTTTCCATTTCGGGTTTGACTTCCGCTGTAGTGCATAGCACATTGTAGCTTGACGGCTCACTTGTGGTTGACAGACATTTGGAACGTTTCCACCTCTCACAAAAGGCTCCGCTATCTCCCAAACTCCCCTCCAGCAGTGGGTGCTTCTTGTTGTCCCTCACTTTTGCTCCAAGATGTTTCTCTCTCCTGTAGGACAAGACAAGGGTTCAATCAGATTGCTACTTCTTTGATCACATCAGAGCACTCCCACTTTTCAAGTTGGCATGGAGGGTCGATGCAGCGGGTGTACTTCTGAATGTGCTCTTTGCTTAATTAGTGTCTTGTGCATTCCACATACTTTTGTATTGTGCGTTGTAGGTGACTGACTCACGGATTAAGAGAAGCGCCCAGACGTCCAAAAAAAAGCGGGTGTACTTCTGAATGATGCTTTGGTGAATGCACACGCTGAGATGGACACAGACAAACTACAGCAGTGGGAATTCACCTTTGACTCCCCTGCAGGTCCGTGTATCTCAGGTACGCGGATGTAACCCCGAAGGAAAACAGGTGGGGCAAGGGCACGACAACTAACCCGCAAGTAGTGTCCCGCCCATTGATTTATAAGCAAGGTCTCACTGCCGACTGTGGCCTTGGCAGACCCTGAGACTTGCAATTGGGTTGGAGTGAGGGTGGGATGAAAATGGAAATCGTGCGGCTCATGTCTGCCAAAGAATCACGCATGCACCCGAAGCCTGCCAATCCCAAATATACGCACAGATTAAAGCCACGTGCCCAACGTGGACGTTCCTACACCGCTTGATCCGGAGGGTCTGGAACTGGGGAAGGCACAAGGTCTGGAACTGATGACTTACTCTTGCGAGCTCACGCAAGTGTACAGGGTGAGGATTTGCCAAATGCTTCGTGTGGTCTGGAATGGGTATTTGCATGGAACGCACCCGCTGCGCAAGGTCAATTCCAGATATTGTATTCTGCATTCGTAAATGGTCGAGGAAGGGTCTGGAATTTGGAGCTTGTTCCGGAGCTCTGGATCGAGGTCTGGATCGGGCCGTTTTCCCTTGTTCCGGACCTATTATATTAAGCGGTGGCAGATGGGCCTTTTGCAGCGTTGCCTCACCTCAGTGTGGGTCAGCATCGAAATGGCAGAAACTAATGCAGAAGAGTTTCAGATACTCGTACGCTTTTGTGCTCCTCGCGGCCGCATCACCGAGATTTCACAAGAGAGTGCAGAGCAGAAGGGCCTGCATGGCAGTTGCAGAGGCAGTCTGTTTCGCATGTGCAGATGCTGCTGCAGCAGCCAGTGCGAATGTCTCTGCCCAAGCTGCATCGTGCACGTCATGCACCTTCACCTGGCAGTCCGAGGCGACAACGGGATGCCCCTTGCTAGTCACGGTATGCAGCGCCTGCGCACGCACGTGGCCGATCTCCACTCTCAGAGGCCGGGAGCGAAGAGCACTCCAAGGTACCGTCAGCAAGATCCGGTCGCAGGATGCAGCCGAGACCTGCCCCACAGTTCGGCTGCAAAGAGATGCGAAAGGACCGCCAGGGCAGATACCTTTGCCTCCAACGTGTATGGCAGGGTACCGGCAAGGAGGCTCTGCAAAGGCCCGACTTCAAGTTCTGCATCTCTCAGTTCCACCTCTCCAGCAAGAAGTCCTTGGAATGTTGTCACATTGTGGGGATCAGCTGTATCATACTGCTCGCAACTGCACGTTCCCAAACATTGTTTGCCTACTTCCTCTTTGCTAATGCGGACAGACAAGCCAGGTATCTGGATGAAACCTGGTCAGAATTCAAACCACGGATGTACCTCGGAGGAGGTGAAATTTCCTTCGTGTTGGTTGGCTTTGCTTCGCTTGCACGGTCAATTCTCAAGGCACAGCATGGCACAGTTTCACATCCAAGCATTGCCAAGCATGTGACCTGCAGATACCTGAGGGGCCAAGGTGCTTGGACAAATATTTCAGAACCCTCTGCTTGTGCATTCTTCCTAAGACGAGCCATGGCGAGACTTGCAGGCCACACACGCACGCCTTTGTCAGAGGACTACTGCTACCACACTGCTACTCAAGCTGGAAGCTGCCACAGCAGCATCTGCCGACAGTCCCATTCGTCTTCGTTTCAGAAGAAGTGCTGTGCCCTGATATCATGCAAGTGCAACCTAGTGCATCCAAGTGCAACCAACCCACCTGTCTGATCTGAACGGCTGCTGTTTACGACAACAGAACCTTCATTTCACAAGCGCTCAGGTCATGACTTGAGAAGACTCTCAGCTCTGCTCCGCTCTGCTCCCTACTCCGAGTGGGTAACCAGAACCCACAATACGTTGCCACATGTTGCCACTGAATGCCAGTGTTTCAGGCGCTTGTTCTGGCTTTTCTCTAACCCTGCAACGTGCAGAAATCCTTTGTGAGCACAGGTGAAACACTGGTGATGGCACCTACTGCAAGAATCATGTTTTGCCGATTGATGCTGATCGCAGCAAGGCAAGAGGTAGCAAAACTTCGTGGCCCTGAGATTTATGTTGCTTTGCATGGCCCGTATGGCCAATCTTGCTGTCTGATGCATGTGCAAGAATGCCAACGCACAGCACGCTAGCTATGAGTTGAAGTTCACTCCGTAGACGCAGAGGTCATGGCTTGCGACTGCTGAGCCTGCGCACAGAGCATGCTGTTTTGGTGACAGTTCCTTGTATGCATCGGGCGGTCTGCCCTGTCTCACCCGCGGTGCCTGGAAGGCCTGTAGTTCTGCTCCCACCTGACTGCTGTGAGAACTTGCCTCGCACTTCCAGAGATCGCTTGACACGCCTTCGAGTGCACATCCATGAACTTATTCACACACCTCACCAAGGATGCCAGTCAACAACTTTTTTCTGGCACTTCCAGGCCAAAGAGCAAACGACAAATCAGCAAGAGCCTATCTACGCAACTCATCTCACCGACGCTGAGCTTCTCCTCCTGCATTTTGCAGCTCTGCTGGAGTAGATGATGGAGCTGTTTCAGTAGGGTTGCGGAGGCTGGGAAAGCTGTCCTTCACACTGGCTATGCACTTGTTGTAGCAGCTGGCCTGCATCCTGCATTGCCCGGTTTTGCACAACTCCATGCTTTTCATACTGAGAAAGTCATTCTCGCGCAGGCCGCGGCGCGCCAACCTTTCATGATGCCGCCTCAAGGCGACGAGACAAGCCAACCCCGAAAATCATGGTGTGGTCCCTAAACCAACTTAATACATCATAATACTGTCTAGCCGGTCTAGCACCCTTCAAAACGCACATCCCAATAGATGTTCTGAAGTCCAGGGTTTCGCTCGTTGAGGCTGCAAGTTGTTCTTTAACGCTTCCGCTGCAAGGTAGTCGGAGGGCTGCCCTCAGGAAACTCGCAAAGCCTCCAAAACCAGCAGGTCCCATCATGCCAACAAAAGCACCCCTTCGACAGCAATGGCTTTTGATGTCTTTGCTCTGCGGCCCAACTGCCAAATACCTCATGGTCAGGTCTTTCTTTTCTGGTCATTCCGTATGCTTGAGGAAATTATCACCTGGGTTTGTGAAGAACATTCCAAAAGCGCATAAGCCCCACCCCGGCAAGATTTCAGCAAATCGGGCAAATCTCTGATCTGGACATGAGCCTGTCAACACAGATCTGGGAACCGCTTCGGAATCACTTTTCATAAAGGGTGGGACCAACTGCATTTTGGCGACTTCAGCTCCTTTCTGGCAGCCCAAATAGCGCGACCTCATGCACGGCTCCACGTCCACAACATCGCAGCGATTCCTGCGCCGTCTGTGCTTGTTGCTCAACAACATCTTGGCCATCTTCGCGCTCTCGCACAAACGTGGTACGCTGGTACTCCTCATGCTACATCCCGGTATAGCAGGTGCGTTCACGACATTGTCCGGCAGCTCTATTGTGAGGTCGCTGCTTGATCATAATTCCTTGCTCTGGTACTTCGTCTTCTTTTCCGCGTAGAAGCCTGCCCTTCAAAGGTGATTAAACTTGGCTATGAGAATACCATCGCATCCAGCCAAATCAAATTGAAACGAGGCACAGTAAAGGTACACGGTTTGAATTACGAGTTCGCAGGAAGTGTAGGAAATGGGGTATTACAGGTGCTATCACCGCAACCGTTGAGGCAGCCGCGACCAAATGGAACAGGCCAAGCCCTAGTTGATTGCTGTTGCAGGAATCCTGAAGAAGATGTCAGCCATTCCCTTCATCTCTGCCACCATCATGTCAACTGGGCTCACCTGCAGAGGCATCGGAATATACCCTGAAAAACTTCAGAAGGCAACCGGCCTGCGGCTGCTGACCGGCCTGGGCGCCAAGCAAGCTGGCCATGGCCCTGCAAAGCGCGAAGCCACACTTTGCAGCTACAACATGTTGCTTTGATGCGTGCGTTGCCTGCCCGAAATGGGGATTTGCCGTTCGCACAGACAGACTGGGACCATAGAATGACAGCAATGTTGCGGCACGCTTCATGAAGCAGCACATGATGGCACATCCAGAACAATGGTTGCGGGGCCCTTTTGACTGTGTGGGTACACTGAAGCCAATCATTCTTGGCTGGAAGTTGTGGGCTACTGCCCGAAATTCTAACAGATCACATGGTTCCGCCACTGCACACCAGGTACACATCAAGCAGACTTCGAATTGCCTGCAGCGCAGGAACACGCAAGACACAAGTCAAATGTAATCTCATTGGTATTCAGATACGCCTGCCGCGTTTTTTCAGCGGCGGCGCAATGCTTACATTATTGGCATTGCAAATTATCACATCCTAGTGATGCTAATTAAGCTGGGATGTAGCTCCAACAGAAAGTCCAGTTCAGTTCTGGTCACTTCACGCATGCTATGGAAAGTTCCGTGAGGGCAAGATACAGAACTGGAGTGCAGCTACATGCCAGCTGGAGGCAAGCTTGCGCATCGGAAGGTTTGCCGAAATGGATTCACAGTGAACTACTCTTTTTGAATCACATCTGCGAACAGCGCAGGCGCAAGCCGTCTAAAGCTGTCAGCTTCCGCCAATTGCCATAGCACCTGAACCCGGTTCTTACAGTCCAGGATCTTAGGGAAACAGAGCTGCGATCTGAAACCTTGCCGCCTGCTTTCACTCCAGCCCCCAGCTCCCAAATGACTGCTTGCTTGCAGCCGCTGCCAGCTTGCAACCGGTAGCACCCTAATGATTTGGGTATGCACCTTTGCTGGTGGTAATTCCGCAGATCTTCTGCGTCAAATCATCCAAGTGCGCCTGCACAAGCAATGCTCCGAAACTTTGCCACCTGAGAAACACTGCACCCGCTGTCACACACTACAGGCCGTGTGATTCGTCACGGACTTGGGGTATCCATGTGCCTGCGTTGCTTCACAAGCAAGAGGATGGATCTCGAGAGCACAAGCTGGACACGGACACGGAAAATGCTAAGTGGCTTGGCCCGAGATGGCGCCGTCTGAGGCCTGGAGTGAACAGGATGTAAACAGGTCTCTGCGCTCGAACCGTCCCGCAGGCCTGGCAGAGGTTTTGGAACCATCTGTCCGGTTCAGTACCTCGGCTTTGAAAGAGCTTCGGAGGCGAGCTTGTAACGAGGGGAGGCTGAGGGAGTTGATGTAAGGGGCATTTAAGGGGTATGCGGTATATAGAACAGGGTAGCTGCCCTCCTGTACTTGCCCTAAAACAAGATCCAACACACCCGGCATCAGTGTGTGATGGCTGAGAAAGCTGAGTTCAAGACTATGCTGGAAAGTTGTCCTGGTTCGCAGGCTTAGAAGAAGTTGTAAGCTTGACCGTTGATGACAACTTTTTCGCTCAAGGGTAGACACCGTGTGATGCTTCAGACTCGTTTAGTCCCCAAGACTACTTTTGCATCTAGCCTTAACCACGACGGCGTGACATGCTGATGTGTTGGCCAAGTTGCCAAACGGAATGCGTCTTTAAAGACTCATGTGAGGCTCTGCTAGCTGCTAGCCTTTTTGTGAATTCATATGCCACACATCTCTTCCTGGATCTGCATCGGCGTCGCGCCCAGCCACCCAGGCATGCTGAAGGAGTGCAGATGCCGATGGCCTCAATCTGATGAATGCAAAACATGCTGGAAAAACCTTTGGATCTTGTTCCGGCCTTACAGCAGCATCTTTGCGCATGACTCCCCGGATGAGTCGCTTCTGAGCCTCACCTAGGCCATTCATCGCAACGAGCAAGAGGAACAAGCGCTAATCTCGCTTGTAACGAAATTTTGACTCATGTGAAAGGTCAGCCATCTCGAGGTGGGAGCATGGTTATGCGTTCTATCCTCCAGATTATCGTGTGCTTGCAAATGTCTAGTACAGGTTTACGTGAGGTCAGAATTGAGGGTAGGTTGTGAATCCTACTTTTTGAGGGGTTGTTCAACAATTTGTGTCCAAGAAATCGGCCCTTCGCGTATCCCTTCGCGGCCCTTGCACAAACACCATAAAACTCAACTAGACCCCGACTATCTCGAAAACAATCGGCGCGTATCTGGCTGTGTTCTACGTGCTGCGGTTGTGGTGTTGGTGCGGTGTAGGCGCCACAGCAAGCGCTGGCGGCTGCTGTGCCACCTTGCCGCGCAGCTCAGCCAGAAAAAAGTCCGCTGCAGTCCCCGCCGACGAGCTGGCCGACGACGGAGCCATGGCTAGGAAAAGCCTAAAAGTTTTCTCCGGGTGCTGAGTTTCGTTTCCCTGGTGAGAAAGCTACGGCCCCCTTCGTGATTCAAACTGTAGCCAAACCCTGTGGTCTAGCGCCGCTACGAACAAAATAGAGGCGGTGTAGGTTCTCTGGTGTAGGTACGGTGGTGTACGTGGGCGGTGAGGGTGTAGGTGTGCAAGACATCTCGAAAAGTTGTTATGTAAGGCAGAAGCTGCACACAAATCCATGCGTGCCGCCAGCCCAAGTCGGCCCTGAGGTCACATAGAGAAAGCATCCACCATAGTCCAGGATCAGGCGACTCGCTTCTGGGAAAAAGGTGTGGGACTGCGCTCATGGACCAACAGCCGCCAGGCGCGGTTGCTTGCATGGTCTCGGAGCCTTCCGGGAATCTCTTGCAGTGAACCGGGGGGCTCCAGGGAGGACTGAGCCCATGTCCGTTATTTGGTATCAGACTGGCTTCGCTGCAAGCAAGCGTAAAGGAGCGTGACCCGTAACCGCGACGGCATCCTTGCCTGATCTGGAATGGCGATCCTGCCTCTTGGACTGAATATCGCCGAGCGGCGCTGCTGTATGCGAAGACAACCAAATGGGAGACAAGGTACCTATGCGGCCCGAGACTGGCCAGCGGGACCTGCCCGAGCTTCCGTTGTCAACAAGAAGGCACAGTGGTTGTCATCTCCCGAGGGTGTGCAGCGGCTGCTGGCACACTTACAGAGCGCCATCTCGGAACCGATTCTGCCAAAGGTCGGGAACACACTGCGCTCGTACTTCAAGCACTTGCACAGGCGCAAAGGTGAGACAATGACCAACTTTTGCGCGCGACATCGTGAAGAATATGAAAATGTGTCGGGCCCTGTCCCGAATGGTCAGGGACAACAAGACACACACATCTTCGAAGAGAAGCCCCGAACAAGACGCACCAGCTGGCCGAGCGTGGCCCAACAGAGCCGCGAGACCTCAGGGCCGATGGCCCAACGTGACAGTGCGGAACATCCAGCATTGGGAGCTCTCGGCGGGTTCATAAGCCGGAGGTGAAGATCCCGCCGCCAGAAGCACGAGCCCACCAGCGACCAAGAAAAGACTCAGCTACGAGCCCTACTTGGAGCTCTCAGTTGGCACGTGGGCCAAGTGGGCCTGAAGCACAGCGCACACAGGCCTTTCGCTATCCGAAGTAGGTCAGAGCACAGTGAAGCACTTGGAGCAGGCAAACAAGTTGCTGCAAGCGGTGAAGCAGGACAGCAAGGTCCCACTCCTCATCCATGCTTTTCCTAGCGACACATGATTGTCCATGGTTTCTTGGGTGGACGCGAGCTCCCAGAATCGCCATGACAGCAGTTCCACAGCTGGGATTATCATCGCACTCGATGTTCTGGCGCTCTGGGAAGATTGAGAGAGTCTGCAGGTCTCCAGGAGCTGCAGAAGCCAGGGCGGCGGTTGACGCCGAGGACGATCTGTTCTTGCTGAAACATGCTTGGGCGGAATTTTGTGGACATTAAGCAGATTCGTGGGCTCCAAGAGAACACGTACGCAGTGTGCCCAGAAACGTGTTGACATTGAACTTTTGGCCATCAAAGAATCTGAAAACCGTACGGGTCTTGCTGTTCGATGGGTCCATTCTGATGCTCAACTTGCTAACACCTTAACGAAGAGGAGTGAAGAACATCAGGTTAGTCGGTTAATCGTTTCCAGGCCATGGGGCAGCAGTGGAGAATAGATGGTCCTGACACGTTCTCTGGGAGAAAGCGGAAGTCAAAGGGCCTCAATCCCATTCATGATTCCTCTGGGATTGACTGTGAAGTGTCGAATGATACCTCACACTCAGGGCACACAAGACATCTCGAAGAGTTGTTATGTAAGGCAGAAGCTGCACACAAATCCATGCGTGCCGCCAGCCCAAGTCGGCCCTGAGGTCACATAGAGAAAGCATCCGCCATAGTCCAGGATCAAGCGACTCGCTTCTGGGAAAAAGGTGTGGGACATCGCTCGTGGACCAACAGCCACCAGGCGCGGTTGCTTGCAAGGTGTATGCGAGCCGTGTAGGTGATGTTGTGGGCGGTGTAGGCGCCGTGGTGCACTGGCGCGGTGCAATTACTGTTGTGTATGTGCGCGGTGTAGGCGTCCAATCTGGCGCGGTATGTTGCTGTTGTGTGTGTGGGCGGTGTAGGCGGATGGATTTCTCAGGACGCCCCACGCGCCAGCGCTGCCACGCGCCCAAAACAGCGAGAGAGTCGTCGTTTCCAAGCAAAAATTCTCAGTTCTGAGGGCCTCCCCGCATGAAGGTGAAAATTCGCACGGCGCCACAGCGACAGCGTTTCGACACGCACGATCCCCGCAGAGGGTTCGCCGGCCACGTTGAAAATTCGCACGGCGCCACAGTGAGAGCGCTTCGACACGCACGATCCCCGCATAGGGTTCGCCGGCGAGCTTGAAATTTCGCACGCCGCCGCAGCGAGAGCGCTTCGACATGCACCATCCCCTCAGAGGTTTCGCCGGCCGCGTTCAAAATACGGACGGCGCCACAGCGAGAGCGCTCCGACACGCACAATCCCCGCAGAGTGCATCCCACCGACCCCCCCCAACCCACCCCAGGCTAAGAAATTAAAGGACCGGAGAACCCCACATGTGTTGTTTAACCTGAATCTAAGTGAGATAATATGAGGATGCCGTCGCCCGCCGAAATAGAAGAACAAGAAGACGAGACGATAACTGGGGAAATGATTCGCTGAAAGGTCTAAGAGGGGCACCCCTTGCGATGTGAGATTTGAGGACTTGATTTTCTGAAAAATGTTAGGGGGGCACCCCTTGCCATTTGAGATTTGAGGACTTGATTCTGTG
>CAJNIZ010045859.1:36080-57198 GCA_905231905.1 Symbiodinium pilosum
TTTGGGCTCTTTCTGTCTCAACGAAATCAAACCCTAACTTAACAATCCAAGCTACCCAAAAATGTTTTTGTAAAAACAATGTTGTAGTAGTCTGGATTCTTAGGGTTATGTCTGGTGAGAGGTGACGTTGTTCAGTAAGGCATTGAAGTGATATTGTGCAACCAACAGATGTTGACGTGGAATTCTGTTGTCTCAACAGACACAACCCTACGAACCCAGGCTATCAAAGCCCTTCGAAGTCTCTGCTTTCACGGTTAGACAGTTTTCCCTTTACCCTTCAAATTCTCCGCTTTTACAGTTAGACGGTTTGCCCCTTACCCTTCAAATTCTCCGCTTTCACGGTTAGACTCTTCCCTCTTGCTCTTCAAAATTATCGCTTTTGCAGTTAGACTGTTTGCCCCTTACCCTTCAAATTCTCCGCTTTCACGGCTAGACTCTTTCCCTCTTGCTCTTCAAAATTCTCCGCTTCTACGGTTAGACTGTTTGCCCCCTGTACCCTTTAAACTCTCCGCTTTCACGGTTGAAGTCTTTCCCTCTTGCTCTGCAAAAAATTCTGTTTTTGCGGTTAGACTGCTTGCCCCTTGCCCTTCAAGTTCTCCGCTTTTACGATTAGACTGTTTGCCCCTTACCCTTCAAAGTCTCCGCTTTTGCGCTTAGACTGTTTACTTTACCCTTCCAATTCTCCGCTTTTACGGTTAGAGAGGCTGCTTCCGGCCCCTAAAAGCCCCCAGATTTAAAGCAACTTATTGCCAGACCCTGAAAAATACTAAGCTTTAGGTTGGAGATTTGGTTTCAAATCCTAAGGCTCTAAAAACCTCAATCCTAAATTGTGATGCCTCAAATTCTGAATAAGCAAGGATGCTGATTCTGAGACATGAATTGCTTATTTAAAACTCATTAGGAATTGAAGGCTCAAACATTGCTTCCTGCTTTCTTTGGATTTATGGACAAACCCCTAGAATAATAGCAAACGTTTTCAAGGTCGTTACAGTAGTTGCACATTTCTTCGGACAAAAAACTGAATACTTTGCTGCCCTTTAAAGTCAGAAAAGGAAAGCTGATTGGGAAGCCTGGCTTGCTTAGAAGGCTGCTCAAAACCAATTAGGAACAACAGGCTCAAGCATTGCTTCCTGAGCTACCCCTTGCAAACCTTGTGTGAAAGGATCCTTCTCTAGGTCCTCTAGATCAATCGGCAACCCCCCTAGAATAGCATTTTTTTTCAGGGTCGCTCGTTGCTCATCCTTTCAATCATTGCAATCTATGTAAAAGCAAGTGTAAGCTAAATCTATTGAAACCTAATTAAAACATTCAAACGTGAATTGACATCTATTTAAATGTTATCAGAAATCTAATGAGAACAAATAGGCTCTGATGATAAATCTATTAACATGTCAAGCATCTGATTAATATCAGCTCACTATCAACAAAACCAATTCAACTCTAGTTTAAGCCCAAAACTATAACCAATCCAAAATTCAAATGAGTTGAACTCTAATTGAATGAAATCCGCCCATCTCAATTCTGTTGAGTCAATTCAAAACCACGTAAAATCAATACCGTAATCCTTAGCATGACTTGCTTTTTCTTCTGAGATCTGGGATCCCTAAAATAATGGGGCTCAGCTAGTATTCATGGCGGGGGGAACCCCGCTACTAATCAAGAGCGCGAAGAAGAATTAGGAGCGGAGAAGGTGCAGGTAGACCAACCAACCCATGCGTAGATCATTATGCAGATCCCCTCCCACCATGCAGATTCATACATCACTTTTGCGCAACCCACCCTAAGCTTCCTGTCAAGTAATCATCTTCGACCCCGCCCCGTCCCCCTCCAAAAATTCAGATTCCTGTTGGAAAAATCAATGTCCACCACCCCCCCACATCCTGTGAAAGAGTCAATGGCTTGCTACTGTCCAGGCTTTGTCTGCCCCCCGCTTCTGCTAAAGCTACAGAGCTACTACAGACAATTGACGGCCTGCCCTCGCTCTCGTGTTTTTCTCATGATTCATGGCCCACGAACTGCCACAGACTGATTTTCCAAATTCAGAGCGGCATGTTTGTTATCCTGGTTTACAAAGAAACGCTTCCTTCTTCCTTGCTTGTCACATAGCCCGCTGCATTGGCATTGGAATTATTGCCAAGACAGCAGAACAGGACAGTTGCCCGGCAAGAGGGTCGTCAAAATGCGTAGCACTGTAGTTGCTGCTGATAGGCGGCTCCCTGGGTGATGAGACTGCATATTCATGGAGCTGCCACGTACTGTATGGCCCAACAAATTACGGCCTCATTAGGGGTTACTGGGCAGCATTAGGGCTCATTATCTCTTTTGTGTTGAGATGCATGAGATTCACTTGGAGCAAGGCTTGCTGCGTCCAGTTGTTGCTGCTAACCTTCCCTGCTGCTTTCTCTGGCAGCTTTCTCCGTACTTTTACAATTCAAGCCAGCCTTTGCTTTCATGGCGGGCTGCTAGACTCAGCAGGAATGCTAAGACTGCCGCAAGCTGGCGCGTTAAAGGAAAGCACAAATGCACAATACACGAGGCACGAACTCGGCACTTGTGCCCCATCCCATCCATATCCAGGTCCCTTGCCCAAGCAATCCGGAAAGGAAAATGTGCCGCGTCGAATCCGGGCGTATAGCTGCATCCTGAAACAGGGGGACTCTGGTGAGGCCCTTTGTGATGTCACTTGGAACCGGGATGAACCGGGGAGCCCGCTCTGTTTTCGCAGAGAAAGGCAAAGTGCCGGAGAGTAATGCAAAAAGCACCTTTGCTATGCAACATGGCCAGCGTTCACTTGAGTCAACTGTATTGCAGGCCCCGGGCCACTCCCAAAGCCCAGACATCAGCTGCGAAGCCTGCAGCACCAAAGTTGTGGGATGAATGCAGGGCTTTACGACTTCAGGCAGGAGGAGCAAGTGGATGATGGATGCTGTTCCGCACATGTTGCTCTTTCAACGTTGTTTGGAAGAAGAGTTGGCCAGCGCCGTTCTTGAGACTTGACCTGCTCTCTAAAATTTGACACGACGCTAGTCCGAATTCGCGAGGCAACAATCAAAACACACAAGCTGGTACATTACGCTCGGACCTGAATAGCCCTCGCCGCGGATGATCTCGGGAGCCATGTACCTTTTGAGTCACACGTCGGAAAGCTTCGATGCGGAAGCCTCCGCAAGCTGCAGAGCTGCAGAGCTGCAGATGAAGCGCTCTTCAGAAGCTTTTCTCATCGCGGCAGGCTCCAGATGCTGCCGTTTGACAGCGCTCCGGAGCTGAAAAAGAACTTTTCTTGTGCCTTTCAGGGCCAGAGGGCTTGCAGCGCCTCGTGGTACCATATCATACCAGCAAGCTGATGCAGTACTGTGCCAGAACATGTCACAACTTCAGCTGTTTTAGCAAGATTCTACCCAGAGCTTGAGAATTTCATCCCCATATGCATGGCTGCGGTGCTTGACAGCATATCAACCGCTGATACTTTCACTGTCTGCCAGGTACTTGGCCTGTCGACTTCCACTCTCAGCAGGAACCTCGAATCGCCGATTCCACAAGCTAGGCATTGCCTTTCGGATCTCCAGAAGGTCCTCTGCAAGGCACTGGCATCTGATTGTGACACGGCGCCTGCAGTTTTAGATGCTTTGCCCGCGCAGCTGCGACATCTCGAAGACCAGTAACATTTAGATTTAGATGTCTTTCATGATGCACGCTGCTGCTACTGTGTGAACATGTGTTGCTTACGCTCCTTTCGTTTCAAATTCAAGTGTTAGTGCAAGCATCTGGGAGATCGCTTCGCGCTGCGTGTTTGTATTGATTGGGTTACACGTAACGCGCCCTCAGTTCTCTGCTCCTCAACTTCCACGCTGTGTGAAGAAGTTTCGTCGTGTTGAAGGGAACTGTCCACGAGCAACACAAACAGCCCGACAAGAGTGTGATAGGACGCAGTTACCTCATTACTTTCTTCAACGCTGAAGATGTTTTGTTTCTGTGGTTCACCAGGATGCCCGCGGCCGACTCAAGCAACACGCATCGTCTCTCCTCCTAAGTCACAGGGGGTCAGCCGATTCGTGGAAAACATATTTGCGCCTTAGCCGGCACCTGCAAAAGTGCGCTTTCTCACCAGCGACGTTTGAAGGCCCGCATCTCAATCGCTGGCTGATCGCTCTGCTTGTCATTGTCCACGCAGGCAAATCTAGCTTGCAGCTTGCTGTTCAACCAGTCTGCTCAAGTTCCGGCAAATTCTCTGTCCTCTTGTTTCACATTCTTCTCCCCTTGCTAAACTAAATAGAAACCTGGCTTTGAGATCTTGATGGAGCCAGTGCCCTCTGCAAGGTAGTTTCGGCTAGCCATCCTAAGCAAATCATGTTCCGCGTTTTTGGGAATGTGCCGACTTGCCTTCCCAACAGTTTGACATGGCTGCTAGGAACGTCCAAGCACCTTCCCCCCGCTGCACCAGATTTGCAAGGCAGCTTCGGTCTCTGCAGCTCTACCCTCCCCAGCTTCAGGGCTCCTGCGCTGCAAGGCCAAAACCCGTCCCTGGAATGCCTTTTTAAGTGGCATCAGCGACATGATTCGGTGGATGATGTGCAATCTGAACTTGTTGTCGACCAGCGCTTCCCGTGCAGTCTAACGTTCTTCGCGCAGCACGCGTTTGCCCTATGGCTCCGTCTGAAACAATACATGTTTTTTGCCTATCTTGTTGGACAATGCGTGGGTTGTCTCTCGCGGGGTTCAATCTGAGCATGCGCTCTCATTGGCGGAAGACGGATTGGACGGCTCCCGAACTTGAGCACTTGCAGCTGTCGTCTTGTTCTTTGCTTGTCCTACTTCCATGGTTTGTATGCCTCCCGAAAGTGGTGGCGGGACTGCACTCCAGGACACTGACAAAAGTCACACCAGCTGATTGAAAGATCCAGTTCGGGGCTCCCTCCCATCAGACGGTATTAGCACGCGCATCATTGTCTTCCCTACCCCAGCTACCTGTGAGACTGCCAAACGCAATGCTTCTTTGATCTTCTTGCTCTTCTTGCAGCCCGAGCCCTATCTTCTTCTTATTCTCACAGCTATGCACCCCCTCACGTGAGGGGCACCGGAGCACAGCCCAGAGCTGGTCAAGCCCTGTCTCTCTCTGCACACACTTTTTCTATCAAGATCAGAGGTGCGCAGGCGGTGCAGCTTCATACGCATCAGGGGGCGGTGGGTGTGCACGGCTTGTCCGGTCGCATGAGGGCTCCGGGGAGAGCAGCCGAACCCTGAGGTGACGGCAATGTCGACGGCACCTGCTCCCTGAAGACCCTCTTTCAACACGCAGACATTAGCGGGATGACGCCGTCCTGCTTCCCCGGGCCAAGGGCAAGACCCTGAGCAGCAACAGGCCCGGCTTCTCGACTTCAGCAGTGAGGCCTCTTCTTCTTAAGGCTCAGGTCGTAGCAACGCAACGCGCCAAACCGTCAAACGTCCACGTCCCGTGGCCCAACCAGCGAGGTCCCAGGTGCCACTGACACGCGCAGTCGGACAAAGAAGTTTATCTGCCTGCTTCTGAAGCTTGTCCTGGGACTGTATTGTTCTGCATTTCTTTAGAGCAACCTTTTCAGCTTTGGATGTCTCTCTGGGAAGTGAGCTGCTTTGTGGCAACGCCGGCTTGGTAAACTAGTGCCTGTGCAGTCATTGTCAGTTCTCGGGTCTTGCAAGCAACCTCTTCAATCAGCTGATCCTGCTTCTTGTCTATGGTGGTGGTATGGCCTCCTCCAGGTCTCTTTCGATGTCGCTTACCTTGAGGCTATTCTGTTGTCATTCCGAGCACTGATACCTGACACTGAGGAGTCCATTGCGGGGAACTCGGCCAAATTTGATGTTGTTGACACATCTGTCGTCCCCCATCATGAAGTTGCCAGCTGTCCATCTACATGTTTTGCAATCTGTCTCTGGTCTGCGCGTGCTCGCTCTCTTGCTTCTGCTTTTCGGCTCGCATTACCACGTCGCCCTCGCCGTCTTCCACTCTAACACGTGCGCCTCCTGGCGAGGGCGTCGTGTACCTCGGGCCCCCTGTAACATGGCCGAGCTCTCTTTCCATTCTCGGAGGGAATGCGTATACTCCTGAGACTCTCCTGTAACTCTCTCAGGTCTCCGGCATAATCTTCCGTTGTTGTGCTGTTTTTGCCTAGATTTGCCGTCCTTCGACCAACTCAGAAAATGACACTTTCTCCGTGTTCTTCGTGTCCCTCTTGCCCGAACCTGGATGTTCCTCTCGCGTGCTGGATGGCCGCTGCCTTCCCAGTCACCTCTGGCGCTTGGCGCTTTTGGAGCTCGATGACGAAGTCGGTTTCATCGGTTGCTGGAGTGTTTGGTTTCATTGTCTCCTTTGCTTCATCTGACTTTGGCTTCTTCGCCGTTTGCTGCCGCCCAACTGTTTCCTCACGCAGCTTCCAGATCCATCCGTTTTACGTGGTTCTTCCTTGACGGCTGCTGTGCCAAGTCCTCTCACGTCCTCGAACCGTCACTTTACCTTGCCCACTCGGGTTCGCAGAGTAACTCGCCACTTCGCAGACAGCTTATTCTTTCTCGGTTCTCTTGTTCAATCCCTCGAGCCCGCTTGCCAGGTCCCTGATCTCTTCACCAGTTGCAAGATAACGCCCTCTACTGCTTCTGTTCCAGAAATCTTATCCTGGTCTTCCTCTGCTTCTGCTCTCCGACGCTTGGCCGAAATGTGCTGTAGTATAGTAGTCGGTTCGGCCTCCTTTCCGAGGATCTCACCCTAGCTGCAAGGTCTTGTTGCGAAAATGTTGGTCAGGCAAGTTTGTGCCAATGGTTTCACTGATCTGCCTGCTGCCTGCAGGAACCGTGTTGTGGCCGAGCTCCGGCAAGGTGTTATCCACGAAATCGCAGCTGTTAAGTGGTAAAAGATTACTAGGAATGTCAGAGTCCAAGGCACCACTTTAAGTAGGGATGGGTAGGGTTCCGAACTCGTGTGGCTGAATCCCTCGGCTGGGGGAGAGGGCCTATGGCCAAACAGGCATGCGTTAATTATGGTGTTCTTTTAATAGATATAGCAAGTTCTTCACGTTTTTAGTAGAAGGCGACTCCTGATACAGACTGCTCCTGATAAATACTGCAAAAAGGCCAAATCCCTCCTAAAAGCGCAAGTCAAACTGGAAACATATTATTTTGACCACACGGTCGGGCCCCCTTCCTTCATTACCTCCCGAGGAGGTGTGGCCAGTTCGCGTCAGTTCACGTCATTAGGATCTACGAGCCAGCGGGCTTGTGGACGTTGCCCTTCCCTCCTGGTCCGCTTGTAGCAGATGTTGTGGATGAGATTTCAACCTGTTTGTGATCTTCTCGCCGAAAGATCACGATCCAGTAGTCAATCTTTCCCCGGGCATGGCGGGCTCAGTTAGCTTGAGGGCGCTGGGAGGTTGCAACGCGACACGACACATATTGCATGATGGCCAGTGGCCAGTATCCCGTGTGTCTTGGTCACCTGGCCAGTGTCTGAAGATTCCAACTCAAAAGGCATCCTTCTTGGTAGAAGGATAAATTCTTGCGACTGGGGCCAAGGGGTGGGGGATGCGTTTGGCTTATGTTGACTGCTCCAGCTGACGCTTCTTGGATTTGTTGACAGTTTGCATTGCGGAATGCGCCTTGATCACCACATCAACTGAAGGATCGTCATGCTGCGGCAGATCATGCAGGAGAGCTGCCTCACCTATCCATCACACAGAGCCCCACTGCCACATGCCATAAACATCACTTCTCACGGTCCATCGCCTGCGGTCGGACCCGCGGTACTGCGGGCCTGAATGTCTAATGAATGTCTAAAGCCAGGGCCGTTCGCAGAAAGTCAACTCCGAGCCTTGGTTTCATCTACAAGCACAGTATGGATGCCCAGTTCCTGCCGGAATTTGGGCATCGCAGAGCGACTGTCGAATCACATGAGTTTGCAATTGCAAATATTGCAATAGCAATCACAGATGGCTCCAGCAGCGCGTCAAGGAACGCACATGCAAACTCAGCTTCATGCGAAACCAATCTAGAAACGCACATCTCTCCAGTTTAGGGAAAGGCTCGACCAATACAGGAGACCAGGTCAACCAGAATCCCTTCAACCAGGGCCAAACGATGATGTCAAGTGATGCAGAACGAAAGTTTGCAGCCCGGCCTACTCTGTTGTCACAGAATCAGGATGAAACCTCATCTTACGTATGTGTACCTGGATACCCTGGTCTGTGGGTGCAAGAGCAAGGGAGAGGGCAGAGAGAGAGAGAGAGAGGGGTAGAGATCAATGTGAATCTTGAGAGTTTCTCCACACCCTGTCCTTACAAGGATGCCATGATTCGAAGTTGAAAGCTGACAGTTCCCCAAAAATGCAAGCACTGTCATATCGCCATGACCTTGATTTGCCCATGTTCTTCTGGAATCCATAGATTGTCATTGTTGCACAAGTGATCTTCAGAGTGTCCATGCTGGATTTAAACGGTTTGCGTCCGCTCTTCAGCCTGCCGGTGTACTTATGTCAATGAACTGCAGATGTTTCGTGAAGACACCAGATGTACTAGTAGCATGGGATGCAAATAATCCCTGTCAATAACCTCATTACCTGACTCATTCAACATCACGCTTCTTTTTGATCTTTACACGGCTGAAGACAATTGGCCTTGCATGCCCGAATGTTCTTCATGGAGTCCTCCAAGCAATTGTTGCATGGTTCTTCTCAGCCACAAGCTCCATGTTTGAGCAATCTGTCCTCAAACATCACTGTCTTGTTCGGGCTGGCACCAATGCTGTCCAGGACTGTTTTGAACGCCTTAGCTTCCAGGTGTACATAATTCCCCTGGTCATATTCTTCGAGTGCGGTAGCATGAAATCCATCAAGAACCAATGCAGGCTCGCTGTTGCAAAAACAGGCGGTGACCAGCCTCACATGCGGAACCTGCCATCCGCTCCGCATCAGCCTTTAGTCAACAAATTACTGTACCTTGAACGTTCCTGATCGCTTGCTTGTTGTTGGTTTGCCTTTCTTGGAAACTGGAACCTGTTCTCATTATTGGCTATGCCACATCTCGAATTGGCTGAGGCGATTGAAGTGCATGTCAATCTATTCAATTTGCAGCCAAAGCCTGACTTGACGGGTGGGCGACGTCGCTGCTTCACGAAAAAAAACGATCGCCACGAATATACACACACTTACACTTCTTTGCCAATTGGAACACATTTGGTGAGGTCACAGCTTGGATTCACACGCGCCGTCATACCGCAGAGCCGCAGAGTCTTGCAAATGCAATGAGGTCAGGGATGCGGAGGACTTCCACCGGAGAATTGCAAACCAGTACCAGCAGCCGCACCACGAACTCAACAAAGTGTCTGCACATTGGCGGCGTGCTGCTTCTGGCTGAGGCTTGCATGCAGGAAGCACGTCCTGCAATCAAATTGGGATGCCATCTCCCAAGGATGCGACTGCCATCTACCCACTTGCCTCCACAGCAAAGACGCAGTTGTCTGGGAAAAGATCGCGAAGGCCCAGCTCATCTAAGCAGCGAAGAGCATACCTGCAATTGTGCGGGGGCAGGCCCAGGACTGTCAGCTCTGCGCGCTGAAGCTTCAAGCAAGGCAAAGAATAAACCCACATCTCATGCTTGGGCAGACATTTCCAACGCACAATCCAAGCTGAGGAGCACTTGCGCGGTGAGTTTGTGAAAATGGCCAGCTTGAGACCCACCTGCCAGGCTATCATGCACAGCGATGAGATCATGTGCACAATTGCCGAGCCTGAGACAAGCTTCGGACCATCTCAACTGTGCCCATGTCTGGACGGATAAACCTCCGCAACAAGGGCAGCACACTTCCCGTGTAAGCTTTCAACCCACGAATCTGAAAGCCCGAACACCCGTCGAGCTCAACATCATATCCCACTGTCAAGTGGTAGTGTATATGATTTGGCGGTCCTGGAGAACTCGCAATGCTGCGCCCAAAACTCGCCCAAATCCTCCTCCAAGGCACAACATGACGAGCAAACTTGCGACAGCTCAGCTCCTGCTGAAAAGGCTTGGGCAGTCGCCCTTCCTGGCAGAAGAAGCAAGCAGCTTTGAGAATCAGAAGGCATGGTGTCCTTCATCGCAATGTTGAGACCTTTCATGGTGGAGTGATATCGCCTAGGCATCCTATCGCCCACCCATCGCGCACTTTTCCCAGAAAAAGAGTTCAACCACGTCTGGCGCCGCGCAGCTGAAAATATTCGTCTCGGAGAACTTTCGCAGACTGCATAGATTCAAAGCCCAGATAGTCCATCATGAACTTGCAGATGACCTGGGCACCACAAGCTCGCACACAGTTGTGTGGGCTGTAAGAAAGCAGCATAGACTTCCAGCTTCAGTTGATTCTCCAGCAGCTGCGAAGCTCTTTCTGCAAGAGGCCTCACCATTTCGATGGTCAGAGAAGCCCGTGCTGACGGAGTAGAGAGTATCATCCAAATCGAACCTTTCAGCCCGCACGTGCTGAACTTTGGCAGGTTGCGCGCAACTGGAGCCGTCTCATGACAAGGGACAAAACAGCATCGATCTCGGCCATGTGCAGCTATTTGCATTGACTATGTCAGCTGCTACTGCATGAATGTGGTGGGCATGTTGTGATGCGTTTGGGCAACTGTGGCAGCGGAGTCTCTTTGTCCTGGTGCAGATAAGCAACTGTGAATGTGGTTCATGCTCTGCCGCCCATCATGACGTTGAGGCAACATGATGCTTGCAAAATCCACCCCGGAGCAACAGAAACACCGCAGGTACTGTGCCGTGCAAGGTTAATGCAAGGTCGTGGCAGTGTTCACCCCATCCAGCCATGGGGCACGATGGCGTCCCACAGAAAGCTTTGAGCTTCGTTTCTTTGCTCGGCACCTCGCTGGTTCCGTCGCTGGTTCCGCAGCAAAATCTGAGCTAGTTCATGTCAGTCCGGCACATGCGCAGCGAAACCAAAGTCGATGATCTTTACTCCTTCTCGGCCTGGTGAACACATGTGCCCTGCCAAGACTTCCTGTCTAACCAATGCAACGTGCCTTTATCCAGGAGCACGTTCTCGAGCCTGCATGGCCAAACACTTTGCAGCACGCCCACTGCAACTGGTCGTACAGGATACCAGGCTTTAAATCTCGATGTGCCACAAGCCGGTCATGGCACACAGACACGCCCTCCACGACCTTCGATGCAAAAAATCTCAGACAGCGCAGCCCGCTTCCTCGCGCAGACGGCCTGCCGGTAGTAATGCCGCGCAGCCTACCAGCTGGCTGGATTAACAGACCACAAGCTTGCTCAAACTTCGTTTCGCTCGGAACCTGCTCAGAGAGCTTGTGGCAGGGCTGGCGATGTGAGAAGGCTCGCAGGGACTCGCCGTCCACAAGCTGCGCAGCACACGCATCTCCACACAAAAGCTGCTATTCGGTAGTCATGCAGCCTACTATCACAAACTGCCTGCTACAGTACAAGGAGTGGTATGAACGTGCGTGCTGTCCCTTCATGCTTTTGAGCCGGGTTCTTTTTTTGCTCAACTACTCTGCGAGGTTTTTCTTTCTCAAGGAGTCAGCTGCTTTCTGTTGCTGCCAACCCTCGAGCCTGCAGAGCCTGCAAGGAAGATGAACGTGGCAGGTCAGTACCCTTTGTCATAATTTGAATAGTGTCAACCCGACTGCTCATAATTCATCTTCCTCGTGATTTTTGTACATGGTGACACGACGCACGCTCAAATGATTGGTACCTGCGACTGTGACTCAGATGTCTGAGTCTGAGAGGTCTCAGATGTGGCTGCCGTGGCTGCAGGTGCCACCGCTGGTAAGTCTGCAGGCGCTGCAGGCACTGCAGGCTGCTTTGACGGATACGTTGCCTGTGGCAAGCCACATCAAGCCACGCTCTTCGCTATCTCGGAGGCACCTCAGCTTGAGCTGGAGCCGGTGAAGCCGCGCTGGCCTGCAAATTCACGCTCTGCTTGATTTCTAAGCAGCCTTTCAAAGTTGAACTTCTTCTAAGCCCACCTTCACACCCTCCATGAGTGACAAGGTAGCACTGTGCGTAGCTCTCAAGTTGTCGAGCTGAGCCTGCATGCATCTGAAGCTGCCCGGGCAGAATTTGACTTCCATGCCTTCAAGCTCGCGTCACGGAGGAATTCGCTGTACGTCTGGCTAAACTCATCCAGCCTTGGAGGAGCAGCGCTGAGTTCAGCATGGTTGAGCCATGCGATCTTCTGATGAGCGATACTTCAAGACTAGAGCTCAGGGGACCCTGCTCTTCATGCCCCAGCGAAGAAACTCAACCAGAAGAAGGGGACGAGAGCAGAAAGTAGCCACGGATAAACTTGCCTCAAGTAAGTAGACCAGAGAGCGATCAAAGGATGTATGATACGAAAGTAGGCCGTAGCCAACAGGTTCACCTGCAAGGAACACAACCAAGCAGCTGCTGAGTCCCAAAGAGATGCAACAGAGGCAGAATGCAAACTAAACTTGAAAAAGAGCGCAACGAAAAATGTCGGCAGCACTGGAAGGCAGAGAATGCAAATGCAAGCCTGGGGAGTAGGAAGGCCATGGGCGGGGCTCGATATTTTCGGTACTTCTCGTTTTTTGGGAGGCTTGCTATTGATTGAATAAACCTTAGAGGGGGCGTGGGAGGGGGCTCCCGCAGACCTTAACAATTGATGAAACACCTGAAAGAGAACTACCGCAAGCTTTCGCGATAAGGTTTGGCATGCAGTCTTTTCTTGGTCAGCTTTGCTCCGCCATTCCTTGGCCCCACCCTCTTGATATCTCTTGATTCTCGCGGGTGAGCATGAATCTCGCCTGCATGTCACAATGGACCACAGTTGGCGAGAGCTGACTCCCGCCCCAGACTCCCAGTCGCATTGACATGCAGCTCCTTCCTGGTGGCCCATGCGAGCATGGAAGGCCAAGGTGACAGTCCTTTTGAAGGCTACATGCTCACCGCTCACCAACAGTGTGGCGGTGGCAAAGGCTTGGAATTCAGGCCCGTGCCGTGATTTGCCAGGTGATGCTGGAATGAGCTTGTACAGTAGGCGGGGCATGTCAGAAGTTGATAGCTGCGCCGTGGCCGACGACGAGTGCGCAGTAAACACCGCAGCAGAATGGTATAAAGCGGAGCAATTGGTGAGCATCTTGACGCCAGCAGCTGGGCCCCTGCTGTTCCATGCGCAACTGCATTGCAGTTGTAGGGCAAAGCCATCTCTTGAAGCAACACTTAAGAGCGGCACTATAAAGCTTAACGCTCTTGATTATGAAGGATCGTCCTCGAATTTCAGATGCTGTGCTGATAAGAAAGCCAGAAGCCACCAGTCCCCAAACATGGTAGTTCTCACCTACCTCTTTCCTCTAACTACAAGAGCAATTTACCACCTGAGGGGTGATGAAAACCCCCCACCCATTTTAATGACCCTTAATCCTGCTATTCTTTGTTTTTACTCTTATCGTTTTACNNCAAGGTTTCGCCGTTATCGTTTATTTTTCCTCGTATCGTTTTACAAGGTTTTGAATTCAAGGCCGGGCTCCCTCTTAAACCTGATTACGGGGTTTTATATCATCCCTCACCTTCCTGTTCATTGCCATAAGACATTCTTTTGCAGTACGCTCCCCAATTCTCACTATTACTTGCTCCAACCGAGGCCTGCAAGTAGGTGAAACTTTCAGCGATACGCGCCACCTTTTGAATTCTGGGCAGAAACGCTTTTTCAGTGGTGCAGCGGTCCCTGGTGCGGTGCACCATTCAGGGATCACAGCTTCAAATTTCACAGCCGAGCATCAAAAGGTAGAGCGAGAGTTGTTCGTTTGTCTATCATGGGGGTCCTTGGAGCACCAGAGAGTAAGCCGAAATGCGGCCAATGCGGCCTTCGGAGAAGCAGTTTCGCCATCAGCGTGACTCCGGCCTGGGTAGGTCTTGCGTAGGTGGTCCATCAACCTGCCGTAGGAGGCGGCGCTTGTGTTTACGTAGACGTAGACCTTGACAAGG
Source organism: Symbiodinium pilosum (assembly GCA_905231905.1). Lineage (NCBI taxonomy): Eukaryota > Dinophyceae > Suessiales > Symbiodiniaceae > Symbiodinium > Symbiodinium pilosum. The sequence goes on from CAJNIZ010045859.1 coordinate 50,054, forward strand.
CTTGTTGCGGTCGAGGTATGGCTGTAGCTTCTGAAGAATTTGGTTTGCAACCGTCCTGGCTGGCGGCTGGAACTGTGTGTGATGTGGTCTGCACTGTCATCCCTGCGAGTTGGTGTGGTGCACACAAGGCAGGTTCTGGCCGGCCTGTGCTTCCCACCCGGCGTTTTTGTTGACGAGATGCTGTTGGACTGACAACCCGGCAACGACTGAAACAACAGTATGCCAAAGGAACGCTACTTTCAAAAGGCATTTCCAAAACAGCAAGCAGACGCTGAAGGAAATACATGCTTACCTCATGAAGGTCCCAAGCACGTTGTTGCAACTTTTCAATAAGAGCCGCTCGAGCAAAGGCCAGATTGCAGGCGCAGTTCTTGGAAGAGACTGTGGGGAGAGCAAGCCGATGAAAGCAGAGAGAGGCAAAAAGAGTTGTTGCAGGGACCGGCGAGCAAAGCGCATCAGCAACAAAACCAGCTGAAGCCAGTCTCCTCAGCACAGGTCAGGGGGATGCTAAAACGCGGCATACAGCCAGTGGCCCGGATGGATGGATGGTCCATTGCGGATCTCAAGAGCCTCCCGAATGAGGCAAGATCAGGACTAGTGTTCCTACTGCGACCGGCGGAAGAGACTCTGCAGTGGCCAGCGTCAGTTTGTCATGTCTTGGTGGCACTGGCCAATTGCATGAAGACGGAAAGGCCTATCCCTTTGACAAGCACCATAATTTGCTAATCATCCGCAAGTGGCTGGAGGAGGGATCCCAAAAGTCCCTGTGATATGGCAGTGAAAGGGTGCGACACTTTCACAACCAGCCAAAGGAGGCAGCTCTTGGCAAGGTGCGTTGTGCACCAGCACACTAGGTCAGCTTGCTCATAGATCTTGAGAATGCGTATGATCGCATAGACCGCTAACAGCTGATACACGATGCTGTTGAATTTCAGTACCCAGCCTTGTTGATGATAATGGCACTGCCGGTGCACAGTGGGCACCGCATCTTAGTAGCTTAGTCAATGGCCAGCGAGCCACTGGAACCGGAGCGAAGCACCCTGGCAGGCTGTCCTTTGTGCATTTCCTTCTGCAAGTTGTATCTTCGACAGCAGTTGCGCAAGCCTTGCGCAACAACGCACCAGCGCAAACATCGACATTTGTGGACGACATCTTTTTTGATCTGCAAGGTAGTGAGGCGATCGCCCTGGCTAGAAGTTCTTTGCGGTTATTCGCGGATCTTCGACATACATTTCTTCAGAAACATGAGCATCAGTATGGACAAATCAGGATTCTTGGTCTCCAGCAAGAAGGCAAAGCATGCTTTTCATACGGTGTTGCAGGAACCACCATACCGACGGAAGGAGTTCCCAGCGCTTACGAGCTGCATAAAAGATTTAGGCGTTGACTGCACTTTGGAATGCTTCCGCAGGACCAGCGTGCAGAAAAACAAACTTAGAAAAGGGCTCAGAAAAGCTATCAAGTTGCGCGATCTGCCCAGGGGCAAGCAAATTGCGCTCATTCGCAGCAATACTTGCCCGACTGACGTACACAAGGAATAAGCAAAAGTCGACTCCACAGTTTCACGGTCCAGGTCGTTGCTGCTTCAACTCTGCTTCATAATTTCGGCAGTAGTTTAAGTGCTTAACCACAGCCTTGCGGTTGCGCATGGAAGCCCAGTATGATCCCAAACATCCAATCATGAAACAAACAAAAACGCCTGGAGTGCAGGAGAGCACTAGGGGCCCAACGATGGCTACAGTATCATGTGCAGGCTAAAGGATGCAGGGTTCTCATCGCCTGAGCTCACTTGGCAAAGAGGTGGAGGGCATTTCAAACTCGACCTGGGGGATCCTTTGCTGGCTGTCAAACTTGAACAGACAGTTTTCGATAGACAGGAAATGGATTTTAGAAGCTAGGTTTGCAAACATCAAGGTGGGGCCGGGCCGGGCCATGGCCTTGATTTTTGCGTTGCTCATGATCGCAGTTTTTGAGGTAGCCTCCCTAGTTCTGCTTTTGACGTGTCAGCTGTGCAGCAGAAATCCCACCCTCAAGCATTTGCTGTGCGAATGCCAGCCCGTTACAAGCCACCGCTGCGACGCCGCTAGAGTGGTCGGAATTCCTCAAGCAGTGTCCAGAGGGATCCAACTGTCCAACATTTTGCGAACCCTGACATTTGTGGTTGTAACTGCATAAACCAGCACAGGGACGTAAGATTCAGCTGCATTGGATCAAGAGGCATCAATCTGCGACCACTGATAACAACCTGCCCGGTCGGGCGCTTGAAAGTTCCCTGCACCAAAGCCTTGCCCGCAGCGATAATACTTGGCTTCACAAGCGATCTTGCAGGCTCAGCTGTTGCTCCTCGAGCGTGCCCAGTTTTGGCTGCAGCAAGGCAGGGGGCGCAGCTTTCGTAGAAACGGCAGAATGCCTCCCACTACAGTGGAGATTCTCAAGTTTTTGCCTTCACATATTATGTCCCATCAGGAGCTGCAACAGTTGCAACCTAGCAGTGTACCCAAAGTGGGCCAAAAGCAAACTGCAGAGGGCAGTAAACCTTGTATCTGAACTGGGCATCATCTACAGTTGCTCGGAGTACATTGCAGCCACGAGCTGCCCGGCGAAAGCACCAGCTGGAAGTGCAAGGGATGTAGATTTCGTTTCGGTTTCGCCCTTCAACAGTGTTATGATGGAGTTCCTCCCAGGTGGACGCAAGCTTGCAAGCAAGTGTGCCCGCCGATAGCATTCAAATTTTCAAAGCTTTCCAAACCAGACTGGGCACTGTATTCACATGAAAAAAAGATTAGTGGGTATGGCGTCATTTCCGACTGCAGAGGTGAAGGCTTTTGGCAAGTGCCACGATCGCCTTGTTAGTCTTCATGTTGCAACCTGGCTTTGCTTATGTCCAGGGTCTAGAGGATCAGTTCGTTCCAGATTTACTATGTTGCATCCTCCTACCAGTGCGCACCCCTGCAACAATTGAATATGCATCAAAGAACACTACTACAGTCTCCACAAAGAGGAACGCAGAAGGGTACGAAATTTCAAGTTGAAAGGTTCGCGAAAGATTGGCTTCTACGAATCCCCACCACTCTGGAGGGGCTCCACTCTTAGGCGGGTGCAGCATGCACGAGATCAAGCATGGTTAATGCTGCGCACCCCAAGCATGCTGCAATTACTGCGCAGGGACAATGGTGAGAAGCGGAAGACGGCATTGCTGCTAATACAGAAGAGCTTGATGTGAGAAGCCACGTACTTGCATACAATCCGCGCTGCATGGCATTGCAGACGGCAGACTGAGCAGTTTTCAAATGCATTAAGGTGCTTTTGAAACGGTGGATCCTGAAAAAGCCCGTGTGTGCACACAGCCGCACGACAATCGGAGTTTAAGCTCAAGGCGCATCAGCTGCTCCTCGCGCTGCTGCCAAGGCCGCTTCTTTGGCGGTGGCGTCCTGAAGCGGGCACGCGGGCACCAGACACAATTAGCAAACATGGTGAAAGGTTAGCTGAACAGAACAAATGACAAGCGATGTGTACAAGAGGACGGGTAACAACCGATCGAAGCATGACGATTTGAAATGTCGTCACCCAGGTAGTTTCAAATCATGCTGCTTGCGTCATTCACAACAGAAAACACATGCGAACTCAGCTTGACGATGCAGGTCTTGGCCAAAAGGCTTGCAGCATGTATGTTTTCAGAAAAAATCTACCTGTCAAATCACACCAGCGCGCGAAAGACTGCCAAAAGCAGCGCAGAAGCAACATCAGCAACAGCAGCGGCAGCGGCAGCAGCAGCAGCAGCAGCAGCAGCGCTATGTCGTCATTTCCGCCAATAGACTGCTTGACGCCTTCAGGACGTGTAATCCTTCGCTTGAATTCTGTGCGAGGCAACTCGCCGCTAGCTCTTCAGAGAACATCGTAATTCGATCCTCAGTCCGTTTTATGCGAATCCTATTGGCGCATGTCTCTATCTTGCACTATTTTCACGCTGTGCATCATTGACATTGAGCATATGACAGGTTTTCGCCTCAGCCGCACACCTGCAATATGGAATACTGGATGGCAATCTGTAAGACTGGCATCCATACTTCATTGAAGTGTGTGACACCGCCTGAAATAAATCTGGCAGTATGGCCACCATTCCGCTGATTCTTGGGGATTGTGTCTCTGAATTTTGATGTACGGCTTCCCCGAATTAGATTTTACTTTTGTTTTCTTGGATGAAGATGTCAAGCTTTCCTGGAAAGGTTCTGGTCTGGTGCAAAGCCTTTGCTCCCTATCGTTCTGTTTTGCCAGCCAGTCCTGCGTTGACGTCTTCTGAGCTTCTGCCTGCAAGTCCTTGGCTTTTGCCTGATCAGGATTCATCGTACTTGATCAACTTGGCAGCCTGTTTTAAAACCTACCTCCGAGTAGCGAAGGTGATCAGCCAGGAGCAGCTTGAAATGACTTTGAAAGTCTTCCTCTACAGCCGCGGCAGGACGTCATTCACTGACAAGAGCCGGCACAAGGCAAGTGACACTTGTGTGAAATCATCAAGCCTGCTTCTGCTTTAGTTCCTCAGCTTGCTCGCGGACTGTTTTCCTCAGTGATAAGCGGAATGCGCGAAGCTGATTGAAGCAAGCAAAGCCCCCTGCTGTAGTGTACTGCCTGTCTCCTCGATCAGCTGCCTGCACGAAAGTATGCTGTGTATAGAAGGTGAGCGCTGTGGAACGGCTGTGCGAAATGGAATTTAACGGTTCAAGTGTGCGTGATGCACACGTGTTGGTCCGTCCGATGATGCGATGGATGTTGCTCAGGCGCACCGACTTCTTCCGTGCAACAGCGGGCATGGATGGAGGTGCGAAGTTAGCTTGCGAGGTGCGAAGAATTAATTCGAGACCAAGCCTGGTCTTGCTGGCATGTCTATAAGATCCAATCAGTTTGGAAATGCCCTACGTACTGCGCAAAAAGAGGAATGCTAAATCTGCTCAATGAGATACACTCCAAATCGCGCAGATGTGAGCATGCTTCAGGACCAATCCCGGAAGGAATGCTGGCAAAGACTGCCTTGTCTGATCCAGCAGCTCCTTCTCCTTTGCCTGCGTGAGGTTCGAGCTAGCTTGGTACTGCCGTTAATGCAGAGACTTGCAGCCCAAAGCAAAGCTTATCTACTCTTGACTCTTGAGGAAACTGCAACCCTTGGAACTCTTGCACCTTTGCAGCGCCATCTTCATTTGCTGCCTCAATCTTCTCCTGATTCGGCCCAACGCGTGCCAGATCACATTTACGTACCCCATCACGGCTTCAGCTTGCGGGGCGGCATTCATGCAGCAATCCATGCCGTCACGACACAAAAGCCCAAACTATTCATGAAAGGCGTCTACGTCTGTGGAAAGCCTTTCTTGGATTCTATGTATGTTCTTTGTAGGAGGTAGCACAGCCATGGCAAGTGAGAACAGGCGAGGCGCTTTCAAAGTGGCTTTCATATTGTAGAACTCAGCGCGCTGCCTGGAAGATGCGGGCATGCTGGGAAGCTGACTTCAAAGGTGCACCCATTTGAGGGCTCAACCGGTCACAGTTCTCCATGTGCTGCTTTTGCTTCATGCGTGCCTCTGTGTATACAGTCGGACTGAGACTAGCCTGCCTCGCCCCTCAGCCCGCCTCATCCAGCAGACGTGAAACGGTATCCAACTCAATCCTGCGCTTCCCGCGAATGTGCACATTAGATTTGCGCTGCTCGCTGGCTGTCCGTTTGCCTCAGCTGGCGTTTTCTCTCATCCAGCTCATCAATCTCTCTGTCAATGCCTGCACGCACCTTGTCAAGAGCAGGTTGCACAGCATTGCGCAGTACAGGACATGCAAGAGGGTGATTGCCAAATTGTGGACTTGCCCAACCTCGTCCATGTGCTGCAGCTGAAGCTTTATGCTGTCTTGCGACTGGTTGAGTTCCCCCTGCCGTGTACTACTGGCTGTGCGCTCTACGAAAAAGATCTGCGGAAGAGTTTGCAGCGGCCTCAAGGTCTTTCTGCTGGGAGGTGCAGGTGTCGGCAAAACTCTGCAAACCAACCATGCGCGCCTGCAGAACTCTGACAGTTTGCTTCAGATCATGTATCAGTATACGCAGCAAGACCAACAGCTTTGCTCAAGGCCTGAATCTGCTGCTGAAGCGTTTGCAGATCCTGCTCTCGGAGCTGCCTCACCTGAGACAGAGAACATCACTCAGTTTAAGCTTTGTAGAGAGCTTTCAGGAGGCCTGGCCTCTTCCCGCTGTGCTTGGGACGTCTGAAGATTCTGACGAACCGCGCCGTAGGTTTGCAAACTGCAGCCGAAACATTGCAGCTAGACGCACCTCCAGGCCAAGGCGCTGAGAAGCGGACAGCTGCGCAGACGTGTCAATACCTCAGTGTCGCTAGCGTCGCGTTGCTCCCTCGCAGCACTGCTCAGAAGATTTGCAAACAGCTTCCATTTCTTCCCCTTCGCTCGTCGCAGAAGCTGATCTTAATTGCGTGCTGCATGGTTTGACATGTCGGCCAAGGTATTTGTTTTCTGTCTCAGGCCGAGCTAGGCTACACTAGACAAGTGCATTCCAGCGCCGCTAGTTGATGTCTCCAGAAAGACCCGCGGGCGCGCGCCACGAACCTCGTTTACAAAAAGGCGGAAGTCCCGATTCGTGAAATACTGCGAATACAGGTACCAGTACACTTGACCTTGTTCGTGCCAAAAACACCGTAAATGCACATATGTTCGAAGTGGGCGCCGCAGCAGCATCTCATTCATAGAAGTTCGAGGAACCAAAAGCACTGTCAATTCCATGGTATTCGGGACCCTTTTCGGAAAAGTGGAACGCCTTCCACGGCGGCGCAAGGCGCCCAGGCTGAGAAGAACCACGTATGCAAGACTCCTAATGTAGGTTTCAAGCTGGGCACTAAGTGTTTCGTTTCCACTGAAATGTGCCAGTACTAGCAAGCTGGCCTCACAGATTTTGTGGAGTTGTAGGGATTGGCGACAGTTTAATGGAGGTGTGAGACAACCATAGACCACCAGGCAAGGATTCGAGCAGGGTGGGTAGAGATCAGCGAAGATTCAGGTAGGAAATACAAAACATGAGCTGTGGCCTAAATGCTTTGAACCTTTTGTTCTTCTTTGTTGTGCTATCGCGGCCGCCAGTCGCAATACTGACGCGCCCA
>CAJNIZ010045859.1:57298-87016 GCA_905231905.1 Symbiodinium pilosum
TACTGACGCGAACTATCGCGCACACCATAAAAGCTGGCGCGACCAATCAATACTTTCATGTTTACATAAAATCCCGCATGGGGGGTTTTGGCCGCCGCTCACATGTTAAAGCGGAAAGGGTTCGAATGATTTGTCAGTAAGGCATGTATGGGGGTTGTTCACTGTTCCTTTTCCCAGAAGTTGGGCTTCCGCGTACCTGTTTACGGCCCTTTGGCGAGCAGCATGAATCAAGCGCACCATTCTTCCCTAGCTGGGCATGCTTCTCCAAAAGAAATCGTCCAGCCGTTGTTTCAAATAACCACGAGGTTCTCATCCGAGAATCTCATATCCTCTCTTCCAGGTGCCCATTCGCACGCTTTTTGGGCCAAACCATGCTCGGACATTGGGATGGTCCGATGCTAGAGAGATGCTTGAACACCGCAAGACCTTTGGCGTCCCTTTCGCGTCGTGCCCATTTTGTGCGAACTTAGCTTCATGATGAGACCTGAGTTTCTGAATTTGAGACCGCTTGTGCCGGATTAATGAAGCGCGCGAGAAAGTCTTCAGGAGTTGAAAACATTGACAGGTAATAATGGGGAGGAATTTGAGAAGGTGCGGACGGAGGTTCGGACAAGACTGGTAATTAAGGATATGCGAAATTGGTTCGTGGTTTGTGTTGTCGTTTTACGAGAGGAATTTCCTTTGCAACTCAGTCGGAAAAGGGGACTTGAGAAGATTCGATGGGAACCTGAAACAAGTTGCAACCAAGCAATAACGCCGCTGGATGAACATGCCCGAATTGCTTAGCAGGTACGATTTCAGGACGTCTGCTTTGGATTGGAGAACATCCGAGAAAGGGTCTGAGAAATTTGGGTAAGGAGCTTTAAAAATCGGGGGCGGGGGAGGGTGGGGTCGATAATAGGCGGGTCGCCAAAGACACTTTATGAGGGTCGGATGGGTTGGGGTTTGACCATGCTGCAGTGCGCACTCCCTACATCAACAAACCATCCAAACTGAATCAGGCTCGCACGCAATGCCCTACATGGGTCTCTGCTTCCAGGGACCACACTAGAGAGGTCCACCCGCAGACATCCCAAAAAAATCCTCGCGCGACTAGAGCTAGAAGGATACTGCATGTGTTCCTCAGGAGTCCTTGTCCAAGAGAAGTTATTATCAAGCTCCAGGGCTCAGGGGTGGGAGGGGATCGTCTCTGCTTGAGATGGTACGGCAGGGGCCACGAAAGCCATGGATTCGACCCCCACTCATTCAATGATTCATTCTTGTGCGACTAGTGCTAGCAGGATACTACTGCCAGCCTTATGTCATAGAAACTTCAGAGCAGCTCTAACAAGAGGCCAACTTGGGACGCGTCTGATCAAGGCATCCCAAACATGTTTTTCCACCTATTTATCCCGGCCCTCCCCCCACGGTGGACACATGGGTGGCAGGCACAGTGCTCGTGACTTCGGCTGTGGGTCAACTGCAACTTCTCAAAAACTGAATTTGCTGAACGTCTCAGCAAGCACCCAAGGTCACCAGTAACTTCTCCGGGTTCGAGCCAGGATCTGGGCTCCAGGCAGCTTGGTTTGAGGCTTTAGAGTCCACGGCTAATGGGTCTCGGGTTCAGAGTACACAGCTTAGGGTTTTTGGGTTTGGAGCTGCGGCTTGATGGATTAGGGTTCTAGTGGGAGGCCTTTGGGTTTGGTATTCCTGTACCCGCTTTTTTGCTTCTTATGTTGAAGCCCTGCGGACTTGGTTGTCTGTGCGAACGCATAGGGCAAAAACTGACACCAGCTTATCTCAGAAAACCCCCCCACCCCCGCCCCAGTGCACCAATTGATTACTCATTTAACTAAGTGCCGACGTTCCGGGTAAACTCACGTACAAAGTACACGGAGACCAATCGTTTTGGGGTCTAGGATGTTGGATTTGGGTTGCAGTTAGGGCGTAGACTTCTGAGATAAAAGAGAATCATCAGGGACAACTGGAATCCTGGAACCACTCTTCCCAGAAATAATTGCGTTAGCATCCTTGGCTGGGCTGTAATTTTTAGAGGGCGTAGCAAGGGATTTCTTCTTGCGAAATCAAGAGCGGAGCGCGGCTCCGCACGCGCTTTCTTCACTTAGCGTGCGCATGCGACGGTAGAGGGTTGGAGGATTGAGGCTGCAAAAACGCAGTCAGCTCTGACTTTCGCGACATTTCGCGACAACAAGATGTGAGAAGTCAGACAAAAAATCCAGCTGAGAAGTAACAACCGACCCTTAGAAAAGCCAAAGGCAACTCTTGTGTTATGCGAGAACGTTGTTGAGGATTTGAGGAAAATTTGTAGGAGTTTGAGAAGGGGACGGGACTTGAAAAGGTTGAGCAGGCATCTACAATAATTCAGCAGAGGTCCGAATGCGTTTGGGATTATTTGGCAAGTCGACGTGAAGAAAGTACAATAGCTGCCTGAACATTTTGAAAACCAGGTGTGAATGTGCACAATGTCTTGACCGGGCTGACCTCAACAAACAAATCACCAACATGAAATACATGAAAGTTGAAAGCAGTTTGCTACCACTGTGCGCAAGAAAGCTTGCCGCCACGCTTGCACATGTGATGCACGGCGTTTATCTGGTGTTCTTGGCTGCTGGACATTGAAAAGTTGGTGAGCGTGTTATCGTTTTCCAAGTTTGCAGGTTCATGCTGACGTTATCGTTCTTGGTCAGCTGGTTAAAAAAAGCCGCGGGTCATGTACAAATCAATATGACCATCTGAGCGGCGCCAAAAACCTGGAGGCCAGCCTTCCATCCAATTTAACACGTTATAGTTATCAAGCCTTTTACTCTTATCGTTTTCCCATCAAAGAAAAATGATTACTACGTTATCGTTTTGCTTACTGCTATCGTTTTCCCATGATCTGCAAACGCCGATAAATTGTGTCAGTTCTACAATCGATATTAACCGTAGAGACCCGGGCTGTTGTCCCAGCTCATCTGATTTCAAGCTCTGAGCGGTGTTTGTCAGGATCAACTTCGTGCGGCATCTGAGGCTTCAGCGCTTCTTGTTTTGCTCGTCTGTGCCGCTTGCTCCACTTGCTTCAAACTGCTTCAACTCCTGAGGTGGTTCTGAGTTGCTGAGGCCCCGAGGCCCCCGAAGGGTGACAGCAGGACCAAGTACCAAGGGCCTGCTTGAGGAATTCCGCCCTCAGCGCCAGGTCCTGGATCACTTGAGTGGTCTTCAAGAGAAAGCTTCGAGCTACCACAGCACAGCAGCATGCTGCAGCCTTACGCTCATTGTAGAGAACCTCCTCGCTCCTGGCTTGAGATCGCCAACACAAGGCCAGCTTTTCGGTTCGCTCTCTTCGCAGGAGCCTCCTTTCCTTTTAAGACTGCTGTACAGCGTAGTCTTCATGAAGTATGGCGAGGGAACAAGGGCATCTGGCATCTAAGCTTTGTAGAGCCATCAGAACCTTGCTTTCTGAAGTGGGCTTGTTTTCCACACAACAGCTCACCTTCCAACCTCCTGAGAAGCTTCAGCAGCTTCATCTCCATCCTTTTCAGTCTTGTCCGCTTCAGATGGTGGCGTCAGCGGCAAGGCAACACCATGCCCAGTGTCAGGGGTTAAAGGAACAGTTATTTGCTCCTCTTCCTCTGGCTTAGAGGCCTTGATCTTGGACATGGCATACAGCAGAATACAAGCGGTGCTGGCGGTCCAGGCTGCCAACACTTGCATTGTCAGCCTCAGTTTGGGAACAATGCTTTAGCAACCCTCCGATCTTACATCGCTGTGTTGCTGTCCAGTAGAGATGGGGCACGTTGCGGAGCCGGTGTGCACGGCATATGCGTAGCAGAAGCCCAAATAAATGGGCACGCATAATGACTTCGCGATGGCGCCAAGCTTCTTCACCATCAGTCCTGTGGTAAGACCGCTGGCGACATACGAGAAGAGCAGCACCAGCACGCGCCAGTGCCCGAAGCCCTCCGTCAACGCTGACAGGGGCATACCATGCCTCAGCCGTAGAGGACAAACCTTTCTGAGCTCTGTGAGCAGGCTTGAAGCGCGTCAAAAACAAAAAGTGCATGCAGGAGTTTACAGCGAAGGTGCAGAAACCTCAACGTCAGTAAGCTCAAAGTCATTGCTGCCAGACTCATCCAGCTTTGCTGGACCATAAACGGAATTCCTGGTCGGTTTGTCAGCAGGTGCTCCTCGCACAGTGTCAAGACGCTCTGCCGAAATCTGCCCTAGTCAGGATGCAGCAAGCTAAGCATGTCACATGCTCTACTGTAGTGACCTAAAAGGTATCCTGTAGCACGGCTGCAAGCGACGTAAGAAACACTGCAGTAGACCGTTCAGCCAGGCCCAAGTACCAAGACATCGAAGCCGGCGCTGGGCTCCTGACACCACACTTGTAGGCCCTTGTGCTGCATACGCGGAAACTTTTAGCCCCAGGACATGGCCGCCAACATTGCCCTTCTTTTGAAGAGGTCCCCACCTACACCCGAGGGCGGGCAGTGCAGGTGAAGGTCGGGCAAGGCGAACATGTCGTAAAAGAAAACTGTCAACCCATTACGTCGCGTAACCAAAAAAAACACAAGAATTCATCGAGCCACGTTGCCTTGCGACACTGGCCAGTCTGACGGCCTCGCGCGCTTGTACCTGAATCTAAGCAAGAAACAGGTCCATGTCTCTTGTTAGAAAAAATTACGTTCTCAAAAGCAGCTGGGCGACTTCAGATTGGCAGAAGAACATGGTTGCCACCGCCACAGCTGCCACCAAGGAGTATTGCCTTCCAGGCGTGTGTTATTGATGTCCAAACCGCCCCCTCGAACAAGTGATGCTGTGCCCTTTCCATTGGTCAAGCACGCCTCGGCAAATGCTCGTGTGAAATCTTCCACGGCAACTAACATTATAAGACAAAAGGCTTCCGCGAATGCAGCTGGAAACTGCAAAACTCGCGGAATCTCACTAATAGGTGTGAAATTACGCCTCCATGGTTTAAGAGAGTGCCTCATTGGCGCGGTCTCTGCTTGCAAATAGGAAAACAGTCTGCCATGGTGCGGCTGGTTGTTGCAACCCTACCACCGCTCGCAGTGGGCAGAACAGGGCCCACACAAAACGCGAGTTGCTTACAATCTGCAACCTTGTAAAAACTACCTTGAAGCACCAGCGGCGAAGCTGATTGGTACACCAAAGTTGGATCATGCGTTTCGGGACGATGAAGTCAACCCTATGCTCAACTCCTTTTAAGGGAGAGCTGTTGGCAACGATCTGCGCATGGTGGCCATCAAGGGATTTTCTCCCAAGTGACAAATCATCATCATAAGCCATAGACTTCCCAGTACCGTCAGAAATCCAACTGCGGTGGTTGCCAACCAAGGTCGAGCAACGTGGCAGCAGAGCAGCCATGGCCTTTTAACAACTTGCCACCTGACAGTGGCCCGTTTTGTTGTAACCTGTCAAGCTCTTCTGTCACGACATTCTCAGCAGAGATCTAACATCTGGGGGAAAAAAGCAAAACAGCCGGAACCAAAGTTGACCTTGTTTCCAAGGCAATAAATTTAAGGCTTTAAGGGGTTCTGACGTGATGCCCAGCTGATCCTCATGCCAACATGGGTCTGATGGACTTGAAGCTTTGGTTGCCAAAGCTCTAAGTTGCTTGACTTCCCGAGGCATCACGCCAAGATGATGATGACCCCAAAGAAAGAGATGGTACAGTATGGCATTCGTGCGAGACAGCCTCTGCCTCGCATTCTGGTCAAACAGGCTCAGCTTAAAGCCCTTCCGACGCGCTTTCAAGGCTCTTGCTTTTTTGTGTTGGGCACCTGCGCAGACGCACGCGCACCGCGCAAGTACCATCTATGCCCGAGTCTTTGAGCACATCAACAGAATAGGGGACTAGCAGACTAGCAACGATCAACAAAGCAATCTTCATCTCTCTGATTGACACCAAGAAGTAATCCTTTGGCAAGCTCATTTCAACCAAGGCTTATTCACCATAGACACGGTAGCATTGCGCAATGCGCACCGCCGCATCCGGACTGTCCATGCTCAGATCATCTACCCATGCATTCACACGACGAGTAACAGGGAAACGCCGATTAACAAGCCGCAGAACAATGTTTCATGGGACCCTGCCACCACACCTCTTGGCAAGACAGGCTCAGGGCATTGCTCATCTGTCACAAGAATGCCGAGACACGAAAGCACGGCGGGAAGCTCAATTCAAGATCTTTGGCAACAAGCTTGTGCAAATCAATCGAATCAAAGAAATGGCAAAGGTTGGAGAGGAACGTGAGCATTTGAGCGTCGGCTGTTATCTAACGTATTACTCAGGCCCTACATCTCATTTTGGATCCACGGTCCCTCGTCTCGTTCGCCTTGTATCTAATCTTGCACTGTACCTTGACAAAATGACCTGATCTCGTTCGCCGTGTTGGAATATGTACTGGTCTGCAAAGAAAACTGCTGCCTAACTCGTCCAATCCACGACCCCTATCTAGTTCCTAGAGGAATGCTGAACCCATATGCATACTACCCATTTGCCTAGCCTTCTACTCTCTCAAGGAAGTAGATGCGGCTGCTCACGTATGTCAGCAGACCTGATACTTTCGGCCAGCAGCTAATGCTCAGAAGCAACCTCATACACGCTTGCCCTCGACACAGCCTTCTCCCTAAGTGAAGCTCAACACCTACCTACTTTTTGCCAACGGGTGAACATGTGTTGAAACACATGATACCAGACACCGGAACGAATCGGAAGCAAGTCTATCGGAATCTCGGCAATCCAGGTCCTGGGCAAAAAATACGCAAGCGCCCACAAGGCCTGCCTAGGCCGACGCCTTGTCTGTTGAATCTGTTCAACCCAGTTACACAACCATGCTAAACCTGAAAAACCTTCTTGCGGTAACTGCTTTAGGTCACTGTAAGAGAAACCTTCAAGGCCCCCTTTCTTCTTAGCCATGTACCGCAGTGGCTTCGATTTGCCTGCTGATTCCCAGGTGGCTGTGGCTACTTGTTCCCTCGCTGTCCCGGGTCATCAAGAGCACTTCTCAGGAAAGCTCGTGCTTTAGAGACCATTCGCTTGCGCAATTTTCACACCTGACAGAGGAAGTGGGTGTCAACATGGCGTTTCACAAGTTCTATTGGATCTGCAAAATTAAGCTGCCAAGTGAGATGCAGCATGAGCCAAACCTTCCGACATTTTGCACGAGTCTTGGCAGTGCAGGTGTTGAGAAGAAATTGCATTCAGGTCCTGAGATGTCTGTTGAAGTGTCCGTCCCTTGCCATTTCCCGCACTCTTTCCTGTTCCCCGAATGCATTTCCTGAAGTCCCTTGCTGCTTATCCCTGCTGAATGTTGTCTATATTGCCTGCGCAGAAACACAGATGGACCGCTCAGCAAATGTAGCATCTTCTTAAAGAAAGTTCCACCTTCCCCTACTTTGCGCCCTCTGCACAGGCCAACTCTCAGGCCATCACTGCATACTGTGGCCCTTCTTCAGGACGAGTCTGGACAAGAGCACGGTCAGAATGATGGCCAGCGCCTTCTGTTCTCAGACAGCATTTGCGATGGTCGGTCGTGTTTGCAAATGACAAAGTCCTTGCCAACCAGACTGAAGGTGCCAACGTCCAAATGCTCAATGGACATGAAGCTAAGCCTGCGAGAGATGCTACTTTGATGTCATCCTTCATTTGTTGCACGAGAGGGGTACGAAGCTGTTACAGCTCGCCAAAGATTGAAACAGCAACACCCGATGATGAAGCATGCCATCCATGCGACTTGGCTAAATCGCCAAGTCTAAATAGAAGGATCTAATATGATCTAATGCTTCTTGGCAGTGTCCGCAAACCAGGCCCAGAGCCAAAAACGTTTCCTATTTGGTCATCCAAGGGCCCTTGGCAGTCATTTTCCAAGCTTTGTCACCCCGAAGCTACCCTTGAGCATATCATCAACTTTTGCACAGTTCATACCCACAGCCAAACTTTTGGGCGGGCCACTAGACTGCTGCCCCTGCTGCCTTTGCATCTGCTCTTGCTGAAGAACTTTTCTTCTGCCCCTGCCTCTACTGCTACACTGCTACTGCGACTCCAAATGGACAATGCTGTCGCTTCTCCCACTGCTCTCTGCTTCTTGCTCATACTACTGCCACTACCGCTAGGAAAAGAAGAAGACTGTAGTACCAGCACAAATTTATCGCAGGCTATTGCAGACTAATAATGATTAATGATGATTATAATTAACACTGCACAAACAAATACGCCTTGTACTCCACTACGATGCGTGACAACTCACAACGACGCGCAATGACCGAACGACCCATGGCCAGATACGCCCACGCACGACCACGCGACACGACGCACGACGACGTACTGCGATACAACGACACGAACTAATACGTAATGCAACACGCTGCTCCGTACTATCGCGTCACGATGTCTAAGAAGTGCTACCAGGATACTGCGTGCTACTACGCTTTGCTAGGTCCACACGGTACAAGTGCTGCGGGGTGCTATAGGTATTGCTCCTCCTCCTGCTACTGCTGCTCCTTCTGCCGCTACTACGGCTACTGCTGCTGCTACGGGTTCTGCTATTAATTGCTATTACTGCTGCCGCTGTTAGTGCTGCTACCTGCTGCTACCACCAATATTCTCTTCTACTACCACAAGCACCACAGCTCTTAGATCCAAACCTATCCGCAACTGCTGCGTCCTATCGTTCCTTGCCCATGAAAGGAGTTGTTGTTTGCTGCGAGCGCACGCCCTGGACCCATCCATCGATGGATGGCATTGGCTGAAAAGCTTGGAGGATCTTGCAGGCAGGCAGCATGTCGCCGCCGACAAATAATGACGTAATGATAAAAAATCGCCACACCATATCTGGGTGCCACCTAAGTTATCAGTCCATGACTGAACAAGGGGACAAACAGGCAGCGGTCATCAGAACACACGTCGCTGCATGCAGGCGGCAGGAGCCGCAGGATTTTGGGCCCCTGGAACCCGGCCCAGCACAGGCCGCCGAAGGCATCAATAGCCCAGGCATTGAAGACCAATGCAGGTACGAAAAAGGGAAAGGTACCAGAATGAGCCCGCTTCACCTCATGAATGTGGCACGTTTCCTCTTCAAGCCCTGGCTCTTCTGAAGTGTCATGGTTGTTAAGGTCGAGACCCAATCCAAGAGAATTGGCCCCAACGCGCTCATAATGACAAAAATGCAGCATAAAGCTGCCTCACAGCCAAAAAGAAACGAGGCTCCAAACAAAGCGACAGCCAGGCTGAGCCTTCTTCACAAGCCCTCCGAAGCAAAGGCCCTGAGCCTGAGTTCCCAATCTTGGAGGGGACTCGCCTAGCAAATGCCAGTTGAAACATCTGCAAAGAAGAATTTCCAAATTCCCCGAGCCTGGCTCTGCCTGTCGGACGTGTGTTGGGAAGGATCGCCGGGGCAGCGGGAGCAAGATGTCTGAGCATCCTGGCCCCGAGGCTTCACAAACCGCGCGGGTGAAGCCCTCTTTCCTCCTTTTCCTGCCTTGCAGCCGGCCTGGAGCAGCCCAGGAACTTGCCTCGACTTGTCAACACTCACCTTACGCATTACACACTGGGCAGGCGCCTGTCTTGTTGTTAGCGATGTGCTCGCCACAAGACACCTTACACAACTGCCAGCTTACATCAGGCAGCTTTGTTGCGAAAAGTGCTGCGGTCGCGTATTCCCTCAACAAAAAGCAGCTGCAAGCATACAACACCAGGAAACAGCGAGGCCCAGCGCCGTCGGGCCCGCCGCGTGCACATAGATGGTTGGTACGCCAAAATTCAACGCAGGGCCAGGACCACCATGCGTGGCAGCTGTACAGACAGTATCTATCCAGCTGACGGTATTCGACAGCCAACTCAACTGGCCAAGCGCAGTCTTAACAGTTGCAGTATGGGAATACTCTTTTTAGGCACCGTGGTTGGTTTTGGACTTTCTGATATTCTGTGCAGCATCCCATAAGTGCAAAATGTCAGCAAATAAGCAGCACTCAGCACAAATGACATGGACGAGCTCATAAGCAAGACATGAGTTGAGAACAGGCCAGTTCGACCAATCGGTCTTCATGGCAGAGATGGCAATGGTAATCCACGCAGCCTGCTCTTCTCCTGAAAGTGATGCGAAGCCGGCCAACATTTTCTATACAGATGTGTCTACCTGGCAACCCTCCGCTCATGGCCACCTCAGCATCACACCCAGCAACGATTACAGCCATGACATGCCCAAAGGCCGAGGTTTTGGCACGAAGCAGACCTTGCCACTGAGCAGCTGGAAACCTGATATACGATCGTGTCAGACGTCAGCATGTTCTAGGCATGTCTCCAAGTGCAGGACCCGAGGGTTTTAGAGAGCAGCTCGTAGAGACATGCCTCTTGAAATCACACAAGAAGTGCTTTGCTGCCCTGCGCATCGGCCAAGGTGTGGACAACGGGAGAGGTTTTATCATCCGCGGCCGGTGAGTCCACGTAGTGCTACAATGAGATGCACGTGACAAAAGGTTACAACACATCCGGCAGCTTCTTGTTGCGCCTCTCGCAATCCTGGCTCGGACACAATAACCTGGTCAGCGCATATCCAGCTTGGTGTACGTCAGCAATTCGGGGCTGGAAGGCTAGGTCAGGTACGAGCCGGGAGTTCGCAAAGATGCGCACGTGTTCACGAAGAAGCTCTGCCGGGTCTTTTGTGCACGATGGTGGCTAGAGGCTCGAGCTGTCCGTACTTGTGGCTTTTCAGGTAAGGAGGCTTGTCGCTCGTTCAGTCCATGCACTCGGCAGTCTCATCAGAGCGGGAGCTTGCCAGGCTGTCAAGTCCCGTGTCTATGGAAACCGAAATTGATCTTGATGTTCTTGATGTTTTGACACTGTTTTGATAGCGTGGCAAGCTCCCGCTCTGATGAGACTGCCGAGTGCATGGACTGAACGAGCGACAAGCCCACCATCGTGAACAAAAGACCCGGCAGAGCTTCTTCGGGCACACGTGCGCATCTCTGCGAACTCTGACCTAGCTTTTGTTCCACCTATCTTCCCAAATCCCACATTTCCAATTTCTGCAGCCGTGAACGGCACTGTGCGAGCACAACTTTGCACCACTTTTATGATCAGAAGCAAGACATTTTGGGTCACACTTACGTGTTCTTTTGAGGCTTTTAACACCTGCTATCGCCTGCTTATAAACACTGAGAAAACACCCCCCGAGCAAAATTACCACTCGGCCGGGGGTCCCTCGCCCGCACCTATCATTGCAAGCTATCGCACGACAAGAAGCTCAGCAAGACCGGGGGCTAGCTTTCGTAACTGCGCTCGCCCAGCATGAGACAGCCCATCAGGGATGTTGCAAACAATTAGCCTCTATCGAGTTCTCCAGCGCACGGCTCTGGAGGAACATCTCCTCGCGTGGGCTTAGTCCATGAAAAGAAGTTGGACGCGCCCAAACTTCATGACCCTGAAATCGTTCTCGCAGCTCTGTCCTTAAAGCCCAACTCATGCTCGCCAGACACTACCTCAGCTGCATGAGATTTTATTGGTCCTCACAACCAGAACGAAAAGCGCACGGTTCCTGAGCAGGGGAACGCGTGGACCTTCCTTGTTTCCAGCTGCCGCTATGCTTTGCGCCCACGACTGCAGCGCAAGTGGTGCAGCATCCATGTCGTGAGCAGGTTGGAGAGCAGGCAGATGCAACTCGGATCTTAGCCTTGTGCATCTCAGCAATGCCGGCTAAGGTACCTAAACGGGTCTTCAGTCTTCTCATGCGTACACTGCTGCAGAGGCAGAGGGCTTCCATGAGAGCACGCGTTGACTTTGCCCGGCTTTCGAGCTGCGCCTCGAACTCGATGGCATTGGCCGGCCGGCCTACGGTAAGGCTGAAACACTCGGCTGCAAACCCCTTCAGCGCAAACAGCTGCACGTGAAACAGACTTGGTAACAATGATGGCCAAGTTGCCAATCTTCTCACGTGCTCGCTTAACACCTTCAGCCGCAGACGCCACGACCACACTTGTCCTCTCCTTGCATGGCGGAAGAACACGCAAGTTACCTTGTCGCAGAGAGTCAGTCCTGGAGCCTTTGAAATCTTTCGCTGTGCTTTATTGCCTCTCTCTTGCAAGCTGCGACCCACTTGAAGAGCATGAAAAAACGGATTTACCGCAAGCGGCCCGGGCCTCGGCCTTCTCCCCAACTTTGCTCACGGCGGTCTTTAGCCATGACATTGCTGCGAGACACAGTGTATTAGGTGTAGAACTTGGTGCTGAATGGTGGTTCCTATTTCTAAACGAATGTCACGCACACGGTGCACAGGTATTTTGAGGAGATTTTTGAACACTCTTGGTGACCTCGCGTCGTATGTGCACATGTTCAGGCCAGGCAGTTCAGTGCAGGGATACATACAGCCACAGCGCTACCGTACTAGAACAAAAGCGTGCTAGTTCAACAGGCGCATGATGCTCGGAACGAGGACCTCGCAAACCAGTTGTGCATAGCGGGGTGTCTCAATGACTTCGAAGGCCTCAGATCTCCACTTGCTTCCGGCTTGCACACCAAGGCTTTGAAGAAGCTACTAATGGAAAGCCTCCACGATTCGAGGGTGGCGCACTCTCGAAAGCACTTTCATCTGCACACGAGATCAGCTAGAGGCTAGAGTCTGAAGAATGCATATTTCGCTGGGCCTTCGGCCAACAGGCATCTGGAACAGATGGACCAGGGTCAGCCATCTGCCAACCCATCCAACGCCGCTTGGTCCCGCACGCCCCATCCAAGGCCAAGGCGATGCGGCGAATTCTTTTTGTGAACCGGACTCCACTCATTTCGCGACCCAATCCCTGAGAAGCCCCCCTTTGCCAGACGTGTCGAGCCGTGCCTCATTGAAAGAATGCAACTCACTCCGCCATCAACCGCAAATTTGTGTTGGCCGCTTTTTTTAAGTTATCTACTTTTGACAATGATGCTTTGTTGCCGCAGTGTATTCAAACATTTCGGGAAGACTTGGCTCTAAGCAAAGGTTCAACATGGCGCAAGGCCCTCGTTCACTTAACCTCGCCCAAAACTTGGCCTGATTCAAGCACGGTGCTTCATGCTTTCACGCTTCCTGCGAGCTGCCTGCGCATCGCTCTGCACAGGGCCAGGCCGTCAAAGGGGACGAGGGTTAGTGTGTACGACCAGCAACTTAGGAGGCACGGGCCGGTCAGGCGTGGCAGCACCTAGTACAACGGACTGATCGGACTGCAGAGTTGACAAGCTCTTGAAAGACAGGCGGGTTCAGACGTGGTGTTGTCGCGAAATGGTGCTTCCCGTAGTAAAGTCATCCATGGCAAAAACAAACACAACCCTCTAACTCGGGTGTCATTGGACCCACGAGCAACTCGGACTTTCAGGCATCTCAGCTTTCCGAATTCTGACCATCTGAATGTGGCAGACCGGTGAGCAACCAAAACTGGTTTCACAAGCCTATGGATGCAATAGGGGTCGGTACGGACCGGCCAGAGCAGAAACTGTCCCAGCACCAGTTTTGCCTACTGTTCATAGCTTCTGGGCTTGAAATCATGTGCCTGTCCGTCCGAAACGCAAGCAAATCCTGCAACTAGCCTCTCGGTGGGCCTGGCGCTTATCACGCTGGCCTTGGTCAAAGACCTGCCCGGCTGCAAATACGAGGATCACATGTTGTATTCAAAAGGCCTTGACAGCAACTCGCTGCTCGTTGTCACTTCTCACGGCCTGCGAGAATCTGTGCCTGCTCCAGCCTTCCACCACAACACAGAGCCACGTCCTCCCAAACGCTTGCGCTGGCGCCGCGGCCGAGGAATTTAGCTACAGAGTACCTGCGCAAGAACGCAAAAGCCAGCGTGCCCCGCCCTTCTCTCAAACTCTGTGAGCGGCAAACCCGCTAATGTTGCTTTTTTAGTGAAGAGCCCTTGAATGAACTCGCATTACAACTAAATGGAAGGCTTCCCTACTCCCCTCATCATAGGGACCGAGCTCCCCATGAAGTACCCGTGGAGGCTGAAACTAGTTGCAATTGTTGAGAGCAGGGGGGCCTGTTGTTTACACTGAAGAGTGCGCCACATGCTGCCACATGAGCCATCTGCACAGCATGGACTAACTTGTCTCTGAGGTGTCACGAGCCAGCAAAGACTTTGCTTGTCAAGCTCTTGAATGGCGTGGGCTGCTGATCGATGATAGACCTTAATTATGCAACTCGTCCTGAGGATTGCTGTGGATACGGCCTCGTGGATTTACTCTGAGCCTGCGACATGCTACCAGTGCTTGCCCGACGTCCAGCCACGGCAGCAGCTGCTGCTGTGAGGATGTGCCCCGTGCTTCGCCGTGCAGCCGCATGGAGCCTGGGAGAGCAGGAGTTTTAAGCTATGCACTTGTATCGCTGGTGTCCGGGAACGTGCCTGGGGCTGGGAAGGCCTTGCATGCCCGGGCCTCGAGTCAAGTCAGCAAGCCCAGCGAACCGCTCTGATGCAACATAGACTTTGATCAGGCACATGGCCATGCAAAATAGACTCAAACTTGAAGGCTCACCTGCATTGACTGGCGCTGGCATCTTTTCTGCCACCTTCCGTGTGAGTTGAGTATTATAACTCTACACTTTCGATGGCTGGTCAGCACTGTGCATTCCGCCTCCATCAGCGATGGGTCGGCTTCCTGACATGCCGCAAGGCGCATGCTAGTGGCAGAGGAAAGGTTTGAGATGCGACAGCACAAGCCTCCCGGCGCTCTGGAACGAAGCCGCCCTCCTGACGCCGGCGTGGATCGGCACTCCTTGCCCGTTCGGGCGCTGAGGGCCTTGTAGGGCGACGCGCACTCTGCGCGCGTGTGAGACGAGGGCGCGGAGAAGTCTCGAAGGCTCGCGGAGCGACTTCGCCCGGCGCCACACGTGGCCGAGCTTCACACCGCTCCCGTGCTGGCGCTCGATCACGCTCTCGTTTCTCCAGCTCCTTCAGCTCCTTCTCCTCCTTTTCTGACTTCCAGGCCTGTCGCACTGCGGGAGTTGGCTGTCCAGGTGCAGTCCTGCAGCATCCGATGGCGCTGTGACGCCTAAGCCGGAAACGATCTCCAGGGCCTGGAGGGGCCTGGGGACCCTGGCAGTTGCTGGTTGCGGCTGCCACAGCAGCTGCAAGCCGAGCAGCTGCTGCGAGACCTCGCTCTTCTGCAGATTCTCGATACTTCTGCTGCGGACTCGGCCTCCCTCTGTCCTCAGACCTCCGCTTCTCCTCCTGACGCCGCATTACAACCGGCGGAGATCTCCTCTAGTCCCTTCATCAATCCTTTGTGCTACGGCAAGTACTTCTGGGCTGAGCCAAAACGCGACATCATCGGACAGTCGAGAAGTGATGAGAAGCATGTCACAGCGTGTCCATCCATGCGTCGCGACGCCATGCAAGCAGCTGTGTTCTCTCAGCAGCTCTCCTTCCGAGTCTTGCAGGCTTCTGAGGAACAGCAGCATCTGCCTGTAGCAGGCCAGTTTGTCAGGATTGCATCGTTTTGCTGGCTTTGCATGAACCATCACTGTGCTTCTGAGATCTTTAGAGTTTTAGGTGAGGAGGTCTGGCCCAACACAATATCCAACAAACGCTGAATTGGTGGACCTTGCGCTGCACATCTTCTGCCTAGGCGCTGGTCCGATCTGCGGCCACCTGGCACCAGCCCACTGAACTCATCCCGCAGTTTTGGCATGAAAGTGTGAAGCTGAAGCTGATGGGGCCTTCATTTGCACTTGCTGGGGCTAAATTCCTAAACTTTGAAAACAGAATGAGAAGCTTGTTTGGCAGCACTCGAGCACGCAATGAAAGCCATGCGTGAATACCAGCTCGCCTGCTCAGCCACGCCTCCGCACGCAGTGGGTCTCCAGAATCCAGGGCGGCACTCACGCGGCTAATGCATCCCCAGTGGCTGCGCCTGCAGTTCCCTATGTACCACACGTCCCAATTGCAGAGAAACGGGGCATCTCGCCTGCATCCTGCAAGTGGACTGTCCGCAGCCGCACCACGCCGTCGCCCAGGAACTGTGCGGCCACCAAGGCTGCGACGGAGCAGCACCGCGGCTGCTGACAGGCTTCCTAAGCTGACGTCCCTGCAGTCCGAGTACCTAAGCAGGTCAGCAGGCCAGGCATTGAAGCAATTTACCTCTAACTTTTTGGCAAGGAACTCAGCTGACAGCCGCCCTCCTGCCCTCATGAAGTCTGCTGCCGCTTCCATGCTCAGCCGCCGCTTCCTGTGCTGTGGCGTGTAGCAAAGGTGGACGATGGCGGATGTGACTGCAGAGACTGAAAGACATTACGCAGAAGGAGGGCGTAGGCGCTAAGGGACTTTTTTGCTTGGGGGGCAGGAGACTAGAACATGTTGAGCGGAATCTACCCGTGAAATGACTTCAAAAGCCATAAGACTGTTATCATGTTAGCGTGCATTCTTGTATGCCTCAGTACCTTATAGAGAGAGGAGAGAGGACTAAATCTACATTGCTTGAATACAAGCTATTCGCAGCTTCTTTGCTTGGCAAATAAGCATAGCCATGATAAACTGGTAATCGTGGCAAATGTTTTTAATATTAGTATTGTGGGAAATGGAGCTGTTGTGACTTTGTTTGTTTGAAGAGAGCGGGGGGGCATCATCACCATCATCATCATCATCATCATCAACTTTTTGCTTGTCAGTTAATAGCATACGCTACACACTACGAACTTCTTAACAATCCACATAATAACAACAGAGGAATACAAGAACGGCACAAGAAAATTGAACGTACTAACAAGACCAATTATCATAAGAAGAATGGTAGCAATGTGTTACACTAGTACATTCTTGACATTAAATACTAAGAAAAGCCAGGTAAAGACTTTAGTAACGGGACGCTGGATGGCGTGGAGGGATAGCTGCCGGGGATAGATGCCTCGTGCCGGGGCCCGGCCAAGGGGTCGAGGTGGGGAGGATGAGTTAATGTTTTTTGAGGGTGCCGTGGTGGTCGGGGGTGGTCGCGGGAGGTGGGGCTGTGCGGGGAGAGAGTAATGGGTCTCCAATCTGGAGGGCATGGCATTGCATCGAATGTTTTCGCATCGGCTCCTACTAGCAGTAGCAGCAGTATTGGTGGCGGTGGTAGTGGTTGCAGTAGTAGTAGCGGCAGCCGGAAAACGATACAACAAGCATGTTGTGAACCAGAGCAAAAATCGGAATCATCACTATGCGGTTAGGTGCTTCGTGAGGATTACTAGAGAAACGAGAAGCATCGATCACATATGCCTGCTTTTTTAAGCGCGGGGGAAATAAATTGCAAAGGGCAAGCATCGGTATTTTCATTGAAGCTCTAATTTGTTTGGAGGGGAAGGTTACTGTGTCCTACCATGCACATACGGGTATAACTTATTATCCATGTTTCTTTGGTGAATAAAACGTATAAGAACAATGAGCATAGGGGGCTGCAGAAAAGAACACAATTTAGCCGCAAACGGATCCTTGGAACTGCTTCGGCCAGGGCCATGAGCTGCAAGATGGCACCCGCGGCGGTCGCTGAATCCTGAGACCTGACGATAAAGCTGCAGCATCTGTAGCTGAGGACACATTTCATCTCCTTCTGTTTTTGTGTGCCTTGCCTTCCAAGCAGCCTCTGCACTCCTCGCCAATCGCCAAGCTCAGCCAAAGGCCGCGCCAGCAGGAACGCTGTGCGCTCAGCACAGGCTCCTAACTGACTACCAAGATGCCAAGAGACCCAAGACCAAGACCATCCAAGAGTGCTTTGACCGATTCTTCGTCTCCCGAGCCTTTTGAAGTCGCAAGGTTGTGCGCGAAGCCGACGAAGGGTGCCGTGCTGCAAGCCTGCAAAGCCTCAACCGCGCGGTGGCTCAGACCGGACAGCGGAAGGCAATCTTTGCAAAGCCCATGCCTCCAGAAGTGCGGAAGGACGGGGAGATGCTTCCAAGCAAGACATGCGTCCTTGGTCTGCGTTTTAGAATGAGCCTGGTGTGCAAATTCGGTTGCCTTCAAGCATCTCAAAAGGCTCTGCAAGCATGGCATAGGATGCACACACCTTTTTGTGGTCTGTCTTGAGGCCAAGGTGTGATCGTCTGAGACCAAAGCCACAAGACACACCCCAAACCAATGCTTCTGCCAAGTACTGTACTGGCATTGCACGGTGATAAGTCGATAGCTGCATGGTCAAGTCAGAAGGAGAGATTGGCGTCCCAAGCCCCGTCTCAGATAATCTGATTGTTTCAAGGTACCGCAGGTGTCCTTTTTGACACAAGACTTACAATGGGCCCGGCCCCATCACCACATGAAGGAGGTCTATCTAAAAGGAGACACAGGACGCGGGCAAGTGACAAAAGCAAGTCACATTATGTGCCTCGTGCTTGTCAAGGGCGCGCAGGTTACATGTGCACCGCACGCGTCACATTTCTCACAAGTCCAAAACTAGTTCAGTTTGCAGCAGCCACAAACAAAATAACACTTCAAAAAATCAGAGACTCCCTGATAACATTGGATATTGCAAGCCTGCCTGGATCTGCAGCAGGGGGAAGATTTTACATGAAGCCTACAAAAAGCCGACACCAAAGGGGCAACCAAGATTTTGTGAGTTACGCATTTATTCCTTTCACAAGCTTCTCTCCTTCTAACAAGGGGTCACAGTTTACACTTCGGAACGGACTGTCCATGCAAGAAGGGAACCGGGCACCAAGGTGCTTTCTCCCATCCGCATGGCGCTTGCTTCATGGGAGATGTGGCAGCTGCAAAACATGTTCAACTTGTCCTCCTGAAGTCAAAATCTTCTTTATTTTCGAAGCAGCGGCAGCAGCGGCAGC
The DNA here is from genome assembly GCA_905231905.1 of Symbiodinium pilosum. Classification (NCBI taxonomy): domain Eukaryota; class Dinophyceae; order Suessiales; family Symbiodiniaceae; genus Symbiodinium; species Symbiodinium pilosum. The sequence goes on from CAJNIZ010045859.1 coordinate 76,069, forward strand.
AATTATTGAGCTAAGTACGTCAGAGCGGCGGAGCAAACGACCGACGCGCTCTGCATCTCCTTGTCTTGCACTGTGCCTCAGGAGCCTTTGGTAAGCAGCAGCATCCACCTCACAAAGCCAGTGCGAGCATATCCCAAGTCCCAGCTCTTGTCACAGACCGTTATGAGCTTGACAACAAGAAAAGCAACTACGAAGACATTGCTGCACGTACCTCAGGATGTGAGACTCTGTCTATGGAGGCCCTCCATGTGTTCTGGACGGAATTGTTACCTTCAACCTGCAGAAAACAGATTTGCATCTGCTCGCGCGGATCCTGAGACAGTAAAGAAAGTCTAGAACGGAAACACAAGACATTTCATTGTTCTCCTACCGCCAGCTCAGATTTCAAAGACCTTGATCACTTCGTGGAAGAATATCATTTTTGCAGTACTGTTACGGCTTAAAGCCGGTCAAATTAATTTGTTGAAATCTGAAGAAAAGAACGTGACCCTTCCTTGCTGGATTCTCCCCTATTTAATATGAATCAACTGAGTAAAGTGCGCATCTCGATACCTCAAAACAATCCAAAAAATCAAGCTGGCACTCATTCATACTAAGTTATACCAGGTTGAAACAGTCCAGTGGACTCAAGTAACAAAAATGGAAACAAGAGCCCGTTCTGCCCTCTGAATCTTGAAGCTCATTGAAATCATTACTTCTTTTAAGCGGGGAACCCTTGGATTGAAGGATAATGTCGTCGTCTGAATAATAACCTTGTAGGTTAATTGATTATGACTTAACTGTTTGAAATAGGCAGGGCTGTGCAATAAACAAAAGGAATCCAGCTGACCTGAGGGAGGTGATGTCTTCAGGTGTTTGCAGGCGTTGAAAATAATGAGAGTAGCCGTCGACTGTATCAATAACAGTACTGAACAACCTTGCAGCCTCAAATCTATGATTTAAAGCATTTCAATGGTTGAAGTTTGTTAAGGTAGTTGATCTGAGAATGACACACTACAATCCAGGATTCTCCCTTTTAATATGGGCAAGTTGTTTTATCTTGATCTTCCGAAACCATGTAAACGATACAGCTGGCCCTGAGTTCTGAGGACATGTAGCTGCTTGAGGGAGGCCAAAAAAATTAATTGCATTGGCCTAGCTCAAATATTTATAAACTTAATAGAACTAAGGGCTAACTTCACTGTTTGGATTAAGAAATTACGACTCGAGCCAAGAGTTTCCTTCAAGGCTGCGTGTTAATTGATGTAAAATAGTTAGGATTGATCTTTGGCTTTTGAGATTGTACCCATTAATATCTAAAAACAAAGGCCAACTCTTCTATAAAGATCTTCTGGGTTCACTGGAGTAGCTACATTTGTTGCATTGACTTCATTATTGGATGGAACCACCTGTCTTGCGGATGGTTTGTCTAAAAAAGCTGGAACTGAATAGCGTGGCAACACGATGCTCATGGTGCACAAGCGCAGTTGGGACAGGCGCAGCTGGGACAAGCAAAGTAGCATCAGTAACGGTGAGTCCTTCAAGTCAAGATGCTTGAAAAGAAGCGGCACACAAGGACCCTCGTCCGCGCCGAACCCAACTCATCCCAGCAGCTTTAGACTTTAGACTTTGGACAACAGATGTCTCAAAGCACTAAATATGAAGGAGGAGGATCGCAAGTTCTTCAGCACATCCTCAATATTGAAGCGGTGTGCGCCTCAACCATAGCTTCTCGGCTTTGATCAACCAATTCTTCCTGAGGCCAACCATCTTTGCATGTCGACGTAGGCTGAGTAAAGTGGGTCAAAGCCGAATCTTCCGTGGACCCAAATCCCGAACCCTTGACCAAGAGTCAGCAACGCCCATAAAGTAATGCCTGGCAAGGCATCGCGAAAGAGACTAACAACATGACCAAGTTCATGGTAACCGGAGGGTTGCCTTTGCCGTCTTGAGGATGAACACGCGCAAGCGGCATTGGCCACTGCAGCATAGCTCGAAGCGTCCGGTGCTACATCACGCCTTGGCTCCTCTTACGCGCCTTGAAGCGTTTATAGGCGTTCCAAGGTTCAGTTACCACACTGAATCCTCGACAGCTATCTAGAAAGTTGCAACAAAGCCGAGCCACAAGGTTCCCGATTCCATGTCCTTGTCAAAAAACTAGCGGAGCATCACTCGGCTAATGCTGGCCCATGCTGGCTTATGCTGGCTTGTCAGTTGATTCCTTGATGAGTTTGAAGGCTGATTCGAAGTCCGCCTCAGAAGCAAACGCGCCGAGCAAGGCATTGTAGGCAAGCACGTCCGCCGTCACTTGAACCTTGGAAACATGTCCAACCATTCGCATGGTAAGAAGCGCTCTCATGACATTCGTTGCGCCAAAAAACGCCAAAACGGCATTCGTTTCTTAGGCCTCCTTGCGATGCGTTGCCTTGCTCCAAGAGCATCCCAATGCGTCCCACACTGGCAATCTAGGCTTTCCGAAACGATTTTGGGTCTTCAGCAAGAGAGTCGAAGTCTTCATGCTGGTGGTTTGTATTGGCTGTGGTGGCAATATAGCTGAGGCGAAGGCGCTCGGTCAGCAGTGAATGCAGAGGCGTAACCAGAAGCATGCAGCTTCGACTGCCCTTTGTGTACCGGGCGTAGACTGAGGCGATTCTTGCCACTGTGATTGCAAGTACATGCCGCGTCGTGCGTTATTCCTTTTTTTTTCAGCAGGCGACCTAGCAAACCAACGGCTGAACAGGCGAGCCTGCATCACTTGAGGATGTTGGCATTCTAGCGAGCAGCATCAATTTCTTGACACGCAAATGAACATTGGGCTGATATTCATACTCATCCGCAGCAAGAGCTCAGCTTACATCGAGGGTGTTCGTCGTACATCTAACCTTCTGATCCCTGATACCAACGACGTGATTCATAACCAATGCTGCCCTCGCAGCTTGACCAGACGCAAGGCCTTCGAGCCTGTAGGGAGCCCATGGCAGAGCTGTATCAACGAATCCCACACGCCGCAGGCTGAAACCCAAAAGCTTGGAACTTGTGACTTCTTCGGCTTGGCGACAAATTGCATGCGCGCTAGCCATGACAGCGCACGCTGAGAATCGCCAAGTTTTCCCGCAGCTCGGACCAGGATGGTATACCTCCGCAGTTACGGTGGTTGCAATTCAGGTGGTTTACCACCGCCTTTTGACACACGTTGTGGCGTCGTAGCCTTTGTTGTCCGGTCGTGTACTAATCTGTGAAATCAAGAAGATGTCGAACTAGAAGTCAATCGTCAAATTTCACTCTGAAGTCATGGCTACATGCATCTGAGACGCTCGTGTGCAGTCGCTTCCAAGCGACAGCGGACCATTTCTGCAAAACATTGCTCAGCATCCCTGCATTCCAAGCGACTGCACTTGACGTCGCTAGAGCATGACTTTGGGGAACTTCTTCTCAACTCTGAGCCTTGCCAAGCCTTTCTTGGCAAAAGCCTTGAGCAGTTGCCTCCAGCATGTGCGTTTTGCTGTGAAAGCAGGTGCAATCTATTCTGTCAGATCTCGGTGAGCGGCGAGAAGTTGCGCGCGTTTAGCACGTGGCCAGCTGCTTGGAGGCGGCGAAGCCACTGGCCAGCTAGATGGCTCTCACCGCCCTCGGATTAAAAGCAATGCTGTTTCAGGGTTGGAAATTCAAGCTAATTCGCCTCGGCCTCTGGCCAACGCATCTGGGAACAAGCTGACCAGGACTCCCCTCCTGCACACCCCCTGGCCAGCCCCCCAAGCCTTCCCCCTTGCGTCTTTCTTGATTTTCGACGCTTACAATTAATCTTGGTCCAGAGGGCGCGCTCGCAGGCAAGCAGTACCAGGTTGATCCGCTCCAGTCCTTCGGCATTCTGCGCCTGCGCCAGGAGTTTCCAGAACAGGAAGGGCTATGGCAATTATGGGGAGAGCAACCTCCGCAGAAATGGGCCTGGGGAGCACGCAGCCAGAGCCGCAAAGGGCCGACAAGCCGGCGCAGAATGCGCAAACTGGCACGCGGACGGCCTTGCCGTGCAGCGGCCTCACTCAAGCAATTTTCTGAAAAAACTTATGCGACAGGATTGTTTTTGATTTCTGTCAGGATGCCAGCAGACCCGTCTCCAGCTCCTGGTCTCCAACGATGCCGAGCTTGCCGAGGCGCAAGAGCCAGAGCTCGGCCCGGAGCGGCTCCGGCCCTTCGGCCAGACGTTGGAGCGCTCGCCGCGCCACCGCTGCGGCGTCGTACGATGCAAGCTGCGCAGACAAAGATCGTGTCCAAGCCCTCACGAATTCGCACAGTTCGCACAGGCATGGCAAGTGACCAGGTGAACAGAATGCGGAGAATGCGGAAAATCTACTTCGGCCTCTCCACTTCGCGGACACTCTTAGCAGCATGCAGGGCAACTCGATGCCGCAGCGCTTCTGCGAGTGGATCAGTACCATCCAAAGCAGTGGCCCACCTCAACTCTAAGGAGCTTTTGACTCAAGACAGCCCGCTCACTCTCCAAGACACCGGGTCAGTCTCGCCACGTCGTGGTTCAGCAAGCGCCCCAAGACTTCAGCGCCAGAAGGCGGACTCTCGAGCTTGGAGTCTGCAACATGAGGGAAGCTCGGTGTCGTATTAGAATGCTTGCCATGGTGCTTGCCATGGTGCTGCATGTAGCTGCTACGTGAAGCAAACCTGCCTCGCTCTTCCTGGAGGGTCATAGCGCTAGAACCGTCCGGCAGCAGCTTCGAAAATCCTGCAGCAAACCTTATCTCTTCCAAGCTGACAAGGTCGTCACAGCCTCAAACTGCACACTAGATCTGAGTCGCCGTGAGGTTCTGTCCACGTCATCTGCATTGATGGCTGCCAGCAGCAAGCTGCGGAACGCCGGGCCGCGGAATTGCACCGGCAGCGCAGCCGCCGCGAACATGGCGCCTCGCACGCTGTCAGGTTTAAGTAATGAACATTCGCCTGATGTCTTGGCCTTCGGAGGGGCTCAGCAGGGCTGATGGAGCGTAGCGGTGCAGGCGGCGCTCTGCCAGAACGACGGATCCCTGCGCGGCCAAGGCCAAGAGCTCCTGGCATAGCGCCGCGCAATTCCGCACACGGAGCCCAGCACCTCAGCTCTATCAGCCCCCAGCAGCTCATGTTGTCAGAAAATTACAGGAATGCAGGACCATGCTGTGCTGAGAACGCCACCCCCACGAGGTCTCCGAGGTATGGCTCTGCAAAGCATGCTTCATCATGGAATTGCACAGGAAATGTGCGCCGGCCAAATGGACACTCCCATCCCACTGCATCCATTTGCCATGATGTCAACCCGGCTTTGTAATATGCTTGGGCCACACCGCGGTGCCTTTCCTACCTGCTGGTACCAACTGCACCAATCCACTAGGCAAGGAAGTACATGAACAAAATTGTGGCATCCCACTTTGTGTGACAGCGCGCCGCCATTATGAATTCCAATCTTGCAAGATGTTCCAAAAAGCTGTACAGTGACGAACATCTGTGCAGAACTAATTTCGAATTGCGGCTTTGCGGACGCCATTGCCATGTTGCAGAAACCGAGACGTGGCGTTGGACTGCATGCCAAAATTGCAAAGTTTGATAGGTCGCACGGGGCTTCAAATGCAGTAGGCGGACCTCCCTGTGCGTTGTGCCAATCGCTCCCTGAGGCTGCCTGTGCTTGCGGCTGTGCTTGCGGCTGTGCTTGCTGTGTTTTGCTCCTTGTCCGGTGGCAATGCTGGCAATGGCTTGGCGGCCTTTGCGTTCCTTTGCACCCTTGAAAGAACTCGACATGCATTGTGGCAGCTCTTGGCACACCGCTCAAGGCTGCCAGGCTTCTTACGACTCTTTGGCAAGCAGACTTTGGGAGCTTCTTCAGCCGCTGCAATCTCGTTCTCAAGCTCGGGTGCCACTTCCGCACTGTCGGGGTAGCCCGGAGAAGGAAGAGGGCTGCGAGATGGCAGGGAGAGATCTTGACTTGCAATGCAAGCCTGACTCAGGCTATCCTGCGAGAGTTGTAAGTCCGAATCTCCTTGAGAAAGCAAATATGCCTCAGTAAGCAGATTGAAGTCAAGCAGACTTCCGCATCAATCAAACGGCGAACTTGGTTTAAACAAGGCGGCCTCCGACAGTTCCTCATGTGAGTCCGCGTTCTCAGCTTCACCCTGGCTATTCACGCTGTGGTGCAGCTACAGGACAAGATGCAATAGTTTCCGGAGCTGATGGCCTGCACTTTGCACTCATCCTCTTCTGCGGGAGAGCGCACCAGTCGCTGGTTGCGAAGCAGCACTAACCAGTCCATACTAGTGGAGCACCGCAAACAGAAGGCTGGCTCGTCGGGCATTAGCCTGACGTGCAGAAGGCGGGATAGGACTGAGAACTGGAAGACAATATGTACAAGCAGCAAGTCCATTTCAAGTCAAAGGGCTTTCTCGATGTGCCGGTGAAGAGGATGGCAGCACAAGGGAGGTGCAGCAGAGCTTGGCAGTGGGGGCACTGCACAATCCTGTCGCCTGGTCTCAGCTGTCCCGAGCATCTTCCACACTCGGACGATTCCATCGGTGGCATGACCTGGCTCAGCTGGCTCAGGCTCAGCGCCCTTCTTCATATGCTAGCCATGCTCAATGGCTCATGACGGATGGAACCCTGAGAAGCTGGCCAGAGTCATCCTCTGCTTGCACAGATGCTGTAGCTCGTCGAAGCTGCCATGGGTCAAGGTCAGATGGTTCGGCAGGTTGCTGCCAAACATCTTCTGCGAAACTGCCCAAGAGCCTGCAGCGGCCAGGAACTACGACTTCTATACGTTTGCTCGAGGCTCCAAAGCCTTCATCGAGAAAGTGTACTCGCAAAGGCATTCGACCTGGGCATGCCGCTTTAACACATGCAGGCTCCTGCAAATTGCACGGACTTCTAGAAGAATCGCTCAGCTGCCTGCAGTATGGAAGTGCTTGCAACATCTCCAGTAGCACCCGGACGTTCTTGTCAACGCCTAGCCTCACGCCATTGCATTGTCTTGCATTTTCGAAGAATCACAGAACACCGGGGACCCTGGCACAGGACACTGCTTTCCATGCCCTGCAAGCTTGCAAAACCTGAGGGTGAACACTCCAGACATGCTGCAATCACACATTGCTTCTGGCTACGGTGCTCCATGCAGCCTTGTAGTCAGAGCTTCAACAGACGCTTTTTGTGATACTCCACACGCACGCACATCCCCACTGAAGGCGCAATGGGGTAGGCATTCAGTCCACGCGCCCCAACCATTCACATGCCAGGATGGCCATGCACTTCACAGACGTCAAGCCTTGCCGTGTTGCGACCTCTGAGCTGGGACGGCTTTCCGGGCGTGTCCGTTCACCGCTTCTTGTGAGACCGTGCCCCTTGTCATCCCCTTGTTGCCACGCACGCTCACACCATTTTTTCATAAGGTTGTCAAAGGGTCCCCATCCACCTTCCCGAGGGCAACGATGCTCCTTTGATATCACTGCCAAAGATTGGACAGGTGAAGCTTGCTCTGGCATTTCCGAACTGAGTTTGCAACCCCAAGTGAGCTACCTTTCCTCTAACGTGTCGAGAAAGCGATGGATGCTGCCTGGACGATGGCAAGATTTGGCCTAGCCTCTCACGTGTCAATTCATTTGAGCACCACACCAGGCGTACTCAAACTGGAGGGCTAAGACTTTGCCGGGGAAGCCCCATACCTGACGACAGTCTCCCAGCATGAAATACCTGGTGAAGCTCACCAGAGGTGAGCCCAGACCCAGGTCACGCAAAGAACCATCCTCCATGGTTTCCACTTATGCGTCCTTACTAGAGCAGTACTGATCCGGGAACGCATGCAACTTCAAAAGAGCTTACTCAGAGATGGACTTGCACGCTCCACCTTTGATTTCACCATTGTGCTGACGGAGCCGTCTTTTGGGATCCATGGTGAAACCAATGTAGGTCCTCACATTCTCAGCATTTGAAAGCTTATGCCATTTCTGCGGCATTCTGGTGTCCTCCGCTGGTTGCGAGCCGATTGCAGCAAATAGCAGCCGTACAGCAGCGAGCGTTCCTTCCTTTTCCCCATGATGGCTTATGCAAATATGCTAAAGCAAGGCTCAACCTGCGTTCTACACAGAAAAATTACATGAAGATTTTGTCCAATCCAAAGCCCGAGGCACTGTGTGAGCGAATGTCTCCCTACTATTCTCATACGCTTGGAAGTTGAGGCTGGAATGCAGGACCTCTGTAGGGACCCAATCTAGCATGCTCCTCACAGAGTCACATTGGTAAGCTTTTGGCATAAGATCCAGCATACCATGCAGGCTGCAATCAAGCTTGCAATGTACCTACCAACCACACACACAGACCATTGCTTTGAATGCAGGCTCCTGTTGCTCTGCATGTTTTCTGCCTGCAAGACTTTCGTTCTCCGCATGTCTGCTTGAAAGCATGTTGGAAATCAATCAGGCTGCAGTGCGTCAATTCTTGCTGCATAGAAACTTAGGATGTTCGTCACAAGCATTCGCTAAATTCGCAGCCCCTGAACATGAGTGAAAGGGCCTACACGCTCAGCGCATCCTTTGGACACTGCCTTGTCACGAAATTACAAGCAAATATTTGCAGTCGGCGCAGATGATGCGCTCAACAACAGACACTGCGCCGTGCTCGCGGTTTCCTTCCTTGACACGCGTTCTGATAGCTGCTGAGCGATTGAACGAATGATTCATTTGGTATGTGCCAAGCTGAGCTTGCTGCCCATGGGTACTTGACCACCAGGACCTGCCGAGCCCGTGCACATTGCTGGCAAAGCACGTTGCAATACCTGCAATCATGCTTACTAACACATCTGCCTGGAGGGTAGGCGTTGTATGCATTGTAGCCTGGACCGCCTGGGCCTGCGACCGAAATTTACGATTTTCGCGTTGACAAGATTTCACGAGCCATTGAGAATTGGACCATACATGCCAGGCCGGGCGAAGGAACCTGACACCTCAAGGCAGAGCCAAGTGGGACGGCTTGTTGCCGTGCATCTTGGACAGGATTGGTTTACGATTTGCAAGGTCTGCACTATAAACAAGCCAAGAGCGACTATGGAGCATGTCGCTGTGCCAAGTTGTTTTGTTTTGACTTTTGCGCGTTGGTGATGCAAGAATATAGCTTGTGGATCTCTCAGCAGAGCGGGCGCCTGTGAGCCAAGCACATGATCTGCAAGCTTGCTGCTTACCCTGTGTCTCTACGGTATGGTCCAGTCCAGTCCAGATGCACACCCAGCTGAGCTAGGCTTACATGGGTGATGCCCCTGCCGCCGACCCCCCACCGCCTTGAAAGCCTTGAAGGCCTGTTTTCGTGGTGTCAAAAATTAAGGTATAGTAAGATGATTTTCCATGCGTTCTTGAGGCTTCCCCCAACACTATGGAGGGTTGGGGGCAATTTGTTTCGGGCCAGCATCATCAGCATAATTGGGCCTTCGATTCTGACTTTTGGAGACCTCAACATACTTAGGGTTTGGAGGGGTGTTGGAACCTCGTATGTGTGTATCAAGAAGGAAATTGGGGCCCAAACGACCCCATGATCCTCATGATGCTGGCTCTTCAAAAGCTGCTGGACCCGTAAAATGCGCAAAAAAACAAAGAACACGCTCAAACTATCTGCTATGGGCAGTGCTTGTGGCTGCAAGTTCCAGGGTTGGCAGCACCCGCACTCCATGTCAGGTGTGCGAAAGGCTCTGCGTGCATTACCCTGACCAGGCTCTTGAAACTGTGCATTTTGCATATTTTCGGATATTTCCAGCACTTGTGTGGGTCCTATGCTACGGTTTTGCGCCACCTTGGCCTATCAAGTATGTTTACAATGTTGCTTCCAGACTCTAAAGAAGTACATGTGGGCCAAAGTGTGGTCAGCATGCGCAGAGAACCATGTTCAAAGCCGTTTATGATGATTCTTCTTGGGTTTTTGACCCCGCCTGCAGGGTCTCAACCAAGCCAAAATGGGGTCCCAAATGTGCGGATGGTGCTCGTGTACGAGGCGCGCACGTGCGCCATCGTGGAGGAGCATCATCAGCACATTGGACCCCATTTTGTGTCATTTTCAATTATGCTACAGATAACAGACCTTCCCAATCCCAAAAACCATCCCAGGTAGCAAGAACGTCATTTTTCATACACTTCTCCCGATCAGTAGCATCAGCAGGGCTGGGGTGAGCTGGCTTTCACATGGCAGGGGGGCAGCGGCCAGGCCGGCACTTGGCGCCAGACCCGAAATACTTTCATGTACTTTCGATCAGAACTTCACGTGCCCTTCACCTTGGGAATGTGGGATGGTCAATGTCAACATGTCTGGCTGCGAGGATTACATGTTTTCGGCCATTCCCCACTTCCCCCAAGCATGCTATGTTGTATGCCCTGCTGGGATAGGAACGACAAACTGAATTGCGCATTTGCCGAAAGTGTGTTGCAAAGAGTTTTGCTTGGGTTGCGGTGTTGCTGTGTGATACTTGCGATGATGTTGAATGCCTACGACATATGCCACCAAGAAAGGTCGCGAGATTGGACTTCATCTTCACGGGCGGCAATTTGTCGTGCCCTTGCCACGTGCTTACCAGTTTTGAAAGCAAGCGGCCAGATTGTTGGAATTGGTTTGTGTTTTGTGTGGGAGGCGTTTCGCATCACAAAAGTTGTGGATTTGAGCTCCAACATCTCCAAAGTGTGTCGGGGGCAAAAACGTGCTGTGACACAAATACCCTTGGCTTTTGAGTTCTGACATCTCTGAAGTCTCTGAAATATGAAGCTGTCGCTGGACCCGACGTGTTGTGACGCCAAAACGTAGGGAAGGGTCAAGGCATTTTGAGCTTTATCATCAAGGGTTGCGATCCTCATGTAACTGCTGCCTTGGTTGTCTGCAGCTGCAATGAAGCTCTACAAGCCTCCCTGGAACCTTCAGCAGGAAATCCAATAGAAGTGTATATTCGAACTTCAGTGGTAGTGGTGGTAGTGGTGGT
>CAJNIZ010045859.1:87148-117482 GCA_905231905.1 Symbiodinium pilosum
AGTAGTAGTAGTAGGGTAGTAGTAGGGTAGTAGTAGTAGTAGTAGTAGTAGTAGCAGCAGCAGCAGCAGCGGTGGCTACAGCAGCTGCAGCGGCAGTAAAAAACGGTAGTCAAGAAACGGTGAAGCTACTCAGCCAAAGGAAAGAAAGAAGCTGAGAAGCCAGAACGCCTGAGGCCAAGAAATCCAAAGGCAAATGAAGCCAAGAAAGCCAAAAAGACGGAGCAAGGAGCCTCAAGGGTCGGAGGCCAGAGACTGGGAATCCAGGGCCAAAAAAACACGCGTAGACAACACGGGGGGAAAAAAAAACAACAAACATCCTTTCGATACAAAAAACATGCAGTTTGGTGCGGCACACCGGCGGTCTTAGTAAGATTCTCGGAGTTGCTGCATAGCGGCTTGTTCGCAGCATCATGACTCGCACAACTTTACTTGCTGGGATGCTAGCTTCTCGTGCACGGTTGACGAAGGTGCTAGGATGTGCTAGGTTGCAGCCTTATGACTACTCTGAGAGCTGGGCATCCTTGTTGTAGACTTGTTGTGCAGACAGCTGCTGTGTTGCGGCGGCATCTTGCATCCCTGGTCATGGCACAGGCAAGCACATGCCAGACCTTGCCCGCGAGCCGCCTCCGCCATAGGCACGTGGATCATAGCCATAACCTTCAAAGTTCAGTTGTGGCCACGTGAATTCTGATGCAAGCATGAAGAAGTCCGCCTTGACCATACCCGGCAGACGGGCCATAGCCGTAGCCACCACCGCCTTGACCACCTTGCCCACCATACATCGCCCCGCCATATCCGGCGCCATACGCGTTGCCATTGCCATATTGCTGGTCGGGGCTGCCATACCCAGGGTTTGCATAAGCTCCGTAGCCACCTTGGTAGCCTTGTCCGCAGCCTTGGCCAAAGGACCTCAAACATTAAGATTAACCATGACTGGACTGAGATCTCTTAGACGTAGACTTAGACGCAACTACAACGCCACGCAAAGAACAGTGGACAGCCCTCCGCCACAAAGCACGTATCCGTGAGTGCGTATAAGACAGACAAGTTTTTGACACAGTTCAGCATGCTTGAGGATAGGCTGGCATTAACTATGATGGGCAAGCGGCGTGGCAGTCGCTGGAGCCTGCGTGCCTCACCATGATCACCACATGCTCTCAAGTCTCTCGTGGACATTGAACGTGCACGCTCAACCACTTCGCCCGCCTTGGCTGTAGCCTTGACCATAGCCTTGATAGCCTTGACCATAACCCTGGTTATATCCTTGCCCGTAGCCCGAAAAGTTTTGCGTACCACAGCCAGCTCCATAACCTTAGATCCAGTCCCGCTTTCTGCCCCACAGAATCACACTGGTCTTTGCGTTTTCCGAGTCGCTGTTGTCAAGACGCGTCTGCGGAGGACGTGTGGCCATTGCATCCTCAAACCGTTCATGCTTAGATCGCGCGCGGTCAAGCCAGGGCAGCCAGGAGCCATCTGAGGGGTGAACATAATTTGCGAAGGTGCCTGCCGGCTGGGTCTTCAGGGCCTGCACAAACATCACCACCAGCTGAGGAGTCCACAGGCCGAAAGCGCATTGAGCACATCTGGGGCCAAGGCATCCGGAGTCATCGTCTTGAACCTCAGCACAGCGCTTCCTACCGATCTCATATTTGCAGTTTCTGATCCGCGGCTCTGGCTGTCCCACATCGGCTACGTTCTGAGTTGCCATTGCCGAAGTCTGGCAGCGAGTGCTGAGGGGATACGACAGCTTGCCGAGGTGAAATTTGTCAAAACAATCCAGCATGTCATCCAGGTAGATTGAACTGCTTCTTTTCTGACTTGGAAAAGATAAGAAGTACATGTCTTGCGAGAAGATAGACTTCTAAGTTCAAAGCATTGCCAGTGAAGGCTTGACGCTGGAAAGCAGCTCCGCTGCTCGTGCCAACGGCCTGCAGCTACCAGAAACTTCCACTGCACACGCCCCTGCTACTGGACATCGCTCCTGCGTTGGCAGCGCGGCAGTCTGCATCGTACTCGCAGCTCCTGACATGTAGCGGCATTGCACGCAAACCACGTGCAAGTGAGATTAAAGGCTACGAGACACTTTTCGTGTAGAACAGTTTACCCAGCCGGGATAATTCCCAATATTGTGGGACCTTCGCGGGTGGGCCAGCAGCAAAGATTGACTGCGTAATTAGGCCTTGAAGAGCGATATGACGCTGAACACCCTGTCGAATTACTGCACAGTTGAGACTGTGCCGGCGTTACCTAAGACGATGCACCTACATGCAAGCGGCTTGATCTTTCCCAGCCCGCCTCCCATGTAATTGCCATATCCTGCCCGCAAGGAGGCAGTTGGTGAGGACAGGCAGAGGCTCTCACTGCGCTGAGGACGTGATAAGAAGTGAACGAACAGCCAAGACGCGGCATGCACAGTCCTCCGCCAAATCCATCATACTTGTAATTCGAATAAGACATGGCTGCTTTCAAATGGGGTATTGGCAGATCTGATGCTCTGTCTTGACATTGCGCTCAATGCAGAAGTGAGTTGGAAAACGTTTCTCTGCTTTACGAACATGAAGCGCGCGGTGCAGCTCAAAGCTTTCAACACTTTCAAGAAGACATGGCCGTGGCCAGCGGTGCGCTCAACACTGGCGAAAAGCAGCAAGCAATGCAACAGGCATCCGTAATCAAGTGAGACAGCATCAAACAGCTGCTGACTCAGCGAAGTGGGATCTCTCCCGCCGCCTGGATGTCGCAACCTGCATTTGTACGTGACATTGGCATGCCGGCCAACGCGAAAAAACATGCGTTTCGTTGCCACTGGTGGTGCGCACCTGCGCTCAGAAAAGTATCAGCCCCCGTCACCGGGTTTGTTCCTGCTCAGGCAGCAAAACAAAAGCAGACTTGGCATGCCAGTGATGGAGCGCTGCCCGCCTTTCATGGTTGGATTATTGCAAAGAACCTTAACACTCTGACTGTCCAAGAAGGCCTGGCGAGAGTATGGCTCTTGAACTCTTGAACCAGTGAGTCTGGCGAACCAGCGCGCACATGCCAGAATTACATCTGTGAAGTCAGCACCCTCCACATTTGCTTCCTCAAAGCTGGACCTCCGGTGGGCCCATCTTACACTGGTGCATCAGGTGCTAAATCAGCTAAGCCAAAGACGTAGTGAGCAAAGCATTCTTGAAAATTGCCTGAGCATCCGTCATCTCTTCGAACTTGCTTTAAGGCACTGATCAAGATGAAGTCAAGCTGCATTCTTCAAATTGGCCTTCGTGAGGTCCATGCGGTCCTCACATGTGGGATAGTGAGTGACAATTGGCCTTCAATGCTTGGGGACAGGTGTGATCCGGTATTACGAGTAGGACCTGACTGAATGGGGAATCGATGTTCAGCCAGCAGCGGCGAAGTGTTTTTTTTGCTAAGGTGTGGCTCGGGTTTTTTTTCTGCAAAGGTGCGGCTCGCTCCGTTTTGGTCTTCGAACGCTTCAAATGCTGTAAATTACAGCGTTCGCAGGTCTTGGAGCGTGTCAAATGTTGTAGATTACACCATTTGCTGGTTTTGGAACGCATCAAATGCTGCCAATTACAGCATTTGTTGGTTTTGGAGCGTTTCAAATGCTGCATTTATTGGTCTTGGAACATCTAAAGTGCTACAAATTACAGTATTTGCTGGTTGTGGAACGCTTCAAACGCTGTAAACTATACAGTAGCATTTGCTGGTCTTGGAACGCATCGAACGCTGCAAATTACAGTGTCTGCTGGTCTTGGAATATTTCAAATGCTGTAAACGACAACGTCTGCCGGTCTTGGAAAGCTTTACATGCTGTCATGTACAGCATATGCTGGTCTTGGAACGTCCCAAAAGCTGTAAATCATAAATTACAGTATTTGCTGGTCTTGAAATTCTTCACAAGCTGTAATTTACAGCATTTGCTGGAACAGAACAAATGCTGGCGGCAATTGCTGCATTTGCTGGTTTGGAAACGCTTCAAACGCTGTAAATGACAAAATGATTTGCACAAGCCTCATTCACTGCAAGCATGGTGATGACATGATGCTTCTAATTGGAAGCATGGATGGTTTTAAAACAGCGGGGGGGGTTGCAAACAAAATTATCCGCGCAACTTTTCTTTCCTGCAATTGAAAGCATGTTGATGACATGAGGTCTTTTTGGAAGCATGGATATGCTTTTAAAACGGCGGGGGGGTTGGGGTGTCGCAGCCCCCCCCAATCGCCAACAAAATGATCCGCACAACATTCCGTTCCTGCAAACATCTTGATGACATCATGAGCGGGGGTTGTGGGGGGGGCAGCCCTCCAGATTGGCAAACAAAATGGTCCACACAACTGTCCTTTCCTACAACATGATGATGACATGACGCGTTTCTTCTTCGAAGCATGGATGGCCCATGAGGCTCCAAGGGTAACAGCGACGACAATTACGAAGATCGCGACCCCGAGCCCCACAAGCCCCGTGACTGTTGACACTTTCCAAAATCCAAGAGGATCCGAGGGTCTAAAAGCAAGTATGGCCGGTTTGGGGTTTGGGGTTACACCCTGGTTTAGAAAGGGGATGGGTGGGTGGGGAAGAAAAATTACGATGACAGGTGACACGTGCCGTTTTGGCTATGTTTGAGCCGAGACATTGCAGATAACAAATGAAGCCTGCTCACCAAGCCTGCCCGAACACAAAGCAGATCACATTTGCTTACTGCAAGTTAATCAGCTCATTTTTCTTCTCTGCGCAGCAATGCTGCTCTTGATATGTACAACATGGAGGCTGCTCTCCATTTACGTTGGTAGCCCCCCCAATCCAGGGGGTGGTCACAACAGTGACCCGTCCTGCCCAGGACCACAGGGCAGTCCGACCTGGATATCCCAATGCATTAAGCTCCCAAAGTATTAGAGAAAACTGAAGACTGTGCTGAGCACAGGGAGAGGCAGCTTCCATAGGCTAGTGAGAATGCTAGAGTGTGCGACGGTGAAGGCCTGGGAGCGCTAAAAGGGGTCCGCCATCCCAAGACGGGAGATGCTATCAGTCCAGTTGGACTTGCTCTCGATCCATTCGAACCACAAGTGGGTTTGGAGATGAAACAATAACAAATGGATCATCTGTGCCACGGCGTCAAGGCTGGAGTTCCGTCCTGTGCCTTTGACCAACGCCATAAGGGCGGCAACGTTGTCCACCCACCAGATGCCTGACTGGGAGCGGAAGGCATCTGGGAAACACAACAGGCCCTGTAAGATCATCAGCAACTCAAGCTGGGCAATACCCACCTGACCCTCAGGCCATAGCCCCAAAACACGATGATAGGCACCGTGCCTGAAGCGGCACACAAGCACGGTGCTGAAGAGGGAAAGACTGCGACCACCCGCTTAGGTCGGGCAGCCAAAACAAAGCGGACTGTGAGAAAAGCTTGACGCAAAGCTTCGTCCAGTAGATATGGCCGATCGTCAGAGTACTGCCGTTCGCGGATAGCTCTGAGGCCAATTCTGGCAACTTTCCCGAAGGCACCTTGGTCAAGAAAGCCAAGGCAACCAAACAGCTTATACTGGCCAACCCAGGAGGAAGGGAGTTATACGCCTCTGCGGTATCCATGAGGTCATGGATTTTGTCGATGAGTCGTGGCCGGATCCAAAGAGGAATGCTACTGTGGCGAAGGCTGTCTTGCAAGTCGTGGACGATGCCCAAGAAATCTCCCTGTGGAGAAGGGGTTTGCCGCTTGGTTTCTGCAAAGGCGTAGCCCAGAAGGGCAACGCATTCCTCAATCATTGATTGGGAACTGGAGGCAGTGAAGTCGAAGTCCTGAGCGGTTGCATCGTCAAAATAGAAAGAACACAAGATGGCCAGGCATCTGCGGATGATTGCCTGGAGCAGAAAGGGGAGCCGGTTGAGCGCGGAGACTGCGAGGGGCAAGCCAGCATGCTGCGGTAACGACGCCACCACGCTTGGCCTTGGTGGGCATACACCACTAGGCAAGCCCAAGAATGCTCGGGAGGCATGGAGATCTTCCGGTATGCTTGCTTGCACCACTACTACCCTCACTTTGCCCGCCACCCTTGGCATCATCGATGACCCTCTTCCTACCAGAAGATTTAACGATACAAAACCGCCGTACCAGGCGGTAACCACAGGGGGGCAGCAGGGAGGCAGGCTGGGCCGGAGTACACCAGCCATGGGACTCATCCTTAAGCCCCGCTTCGTGTATGAAGTCATCATGCTCTCCTGCTCGAACCTGCCCGAGCAGAGCTGGGGCTTCAGAGGACCCTGAAGCGAGAGAATCCTGCAACGTACACCAGGAAGTAGGCTGGGAGGCCCACACCCCACAGGGTGGCGCGAACCCAACAGCAGGAAAGCCACGAATAAGTCCTGACACGAAAGTAACATCGGGCCAAGACAACAGGACGATCATCACAGCCAGAAGCGCAAAGCGCGCGGCCGGATTAACTTGGCGCACCTCTGGGTGTTGCCGCTGCCGCAGGGCTTGAGAAACTGGTTGGAGGCGCCAGGAGAGCACACGCATGTCTTCCATACGGGCCTGGCGCCAACTCGTGAGATCGCCCTCTTGCAGCATGACGTGTGCCGCGTAGCGCACATCGAGCTCACCTGGAGGCCGAAAGAGATGAGGACAACCCGAAGCAGACGCTGAGATGCTGGCTTGAAAATGCTCGTCAGGGGAAAGGCCGAACGGACACAGCGACAGAGTTCAGATTACGGGAAAGCCACTCCAAGGATGGGCGAGCGCGGGTAGGGGCAGGGTGCTGCGACATAGCTGGCAAGATTCACAGCTGTGATGTCACGAGGGGCCACCTCGCGGCCCGCGCACCAGGCCTGCAACTCATGCCAAGTGTTAACCGCCCGGGAGACGGTGGCAACCTCAGTACCCTGCACTAGGTTCTCCATAACCGGGCGCACAGCCTCCTCCTGCGCAGCCGGGCCTGCCGGGTCCAGCCCAATGGCGCTGGCCTCCAACACGCAGCCAATGAGCGCTGCTAGCGCCGGTGCATTGGCTTCAGCCAGGTCCACTGGCTCGGGCTTGGCTCGCCCTGACGGGCGGGGAATGCACAGGGAGCCACCTCGCCTGTTCAACCACGCCGTGCCGCGGGGTGGGTAAAGCTTGCCCATGCGCCTAGAGGCGACCTCAGGGGCCGTGCGGGTGGCTGGTGCAGGAGCCAACTTGGACTTAGGAGCCGCATTCTCGGCCCTAATTTCCTGCAAAACTAGGTCCAAAACGGACGAGCTAGCGGTTCCTGCCACCTGCTGGCGAACTCGCACCCACTCATTCTGCACAGCATAGCCAGCTTCTTCAAAGGCCTGCGCCGCCGTGTCAAAATAGTAGGCAAAGTCCGCGTCATCCACCAAACCATTCTGGCTACGCCAACGAATGACCGCGGCCCGCTCCAGCATCAAAACTCGATCAGCTGCGTCCATTGAGGAATCACCTCAGGAGTAGGAGCGGGTGAGGGGTCACCTTAAAGAGATAAGATACAGGTGAGGAGGCACCTCCAGCACGCAACAGGGGGACACCCCTCACGTGGTAACAGTTGAAGAGTCACCTCAGGTAGAGGAAGAAAAATTACGATGACAGGTGACACCTGCCGTTTTGGCTATGTTTGAGCCGAACATTGCAGATAACAAATGAAGCCTGCTCACCAAGCCTGCCCAAACACAAAGCAGATCAAGAATGGGTTTAGGGCTATAATTTGGGATCCACTTGCTTGAATCTTGCCGTTGACCCTTGGCAGCAGAGGCTGCTAATTACCCCAATCCAACCTACAAATGCTGCAAGGACTGGTGTGGATGGAGGGAATCTTGCAACATCTTGTATACCGAAAAATTTGGGCATTCTGACCATCTGAGATTTCTAGATGATGCAAAGTCTAGGACCATAGATGCATGATGGCCTGGACGACCGGACCACGGGACCAAAGACCAGGAAACCACAGGACTACCAGACCAGAGGACCACCAGAAAACCAGAGGACTAAAGGACCAAATGACCACCAGGACTGGAGCCACATTGGCAATTTACAACATTTGCTGGTCTTCGAACGTTTCAAGTGCTGTAAATTACACCATTGGAACGTCTCCTTTGCTGCAAGTTACAGTATCTGCTGGTCTTGGAACGCTCAAACGCCGTAAATTACAGCACTTGCTGGTCTTGCTCTCAAATGCTGCAAGTTGAACTGTTTCAAAAGGACCGGGGGACCACCGGACCAGAGAACTTGGCAACACAAAGGATCCTTAGCTAAGACAATATCCCCAGGCCTTTGCAGTACCCATCCATGACCACGTTGCGGCACTCAACGCAGAAATCAATCAACGTTTCGGATTCTGTCTGTTACCCAGGCAAAGTGACTAAACTGAAGTTCGCACATTGTGGCCCCAACCTGTACATGCCAAAGGGCAGTGCCCCTGAACGGCCACATCAGCTTACAAAAGACACCGTCCGCAACCGCGTTCTTGAAATTGGCCCCCTCGAAGTTGCCTTCCGCAGCTACCACCTGAAGCAGGCATCAAAAACACAGACGCTTCTCGAAGATGGCATTTTACACTGGACAAGAGCGCATGGGCTTAATTGGACAAAACGTGCGGCGCCATCGGCACTGCGACTGAAAAAAGGATTGCCAGGCTCTGAGACACTTTAAGGGCACAAAAAACCACCCATCCGGCCGTTGCAGCTTCAAATGCATCTCATCAATAAACATCAATTACTGTGGTAAGCGGCCGCAGCAAAAACAAGAACTGCATCCGCCTTGGTCAAAACAGCATTCTCAAAATTCGTATTCGAGAAGTCCCCCTTGTTCATGAGAGCTCCTGCTGCAGAGTTGTTTTGGACTTGCTTATTCTTTCTTATCTAATTTCCAACTGTCTTGCTGATCCTGCCACATCCTTGTCGGCAGCATTGGTGCCTGATCTGATTGAAAGCTGGCAAGCTAGGCTCTGGCTTGGCTCTGGCTTGGGTCTGGGGCCTGCTAGGTTGCATTCTCTGAGGTCATAGAGCTTGTCACGCTGTGCACTGGCCTGTGCTGAGCACGCCGCCATTCCTCTTGCTAGGCTTCTTTTGCCGTGCCTGCGCAATCTGGGAATTTCTCCACCCGCATCGATTCGGGTCATTCTTGTTGATCGGTGGATACCTGCGAAGCTTGAGAGGCATGCCGCTAAAGATGGCGTTGAATGTAGCTATCATGCAGAATCCTGCAGCACTGCAGGCGGAGGCTCACGCGACGCGCCGGTCTCGGGATCCCAAAGCTTCAGCCGCGCTGGGCATCCAGGCCTTCCACGATCAGCCAATGAGCAATGAAATGGAGTTGGGTCCGAAAAAGATGTAAGGCCTTTCTGTGGCCTGACAAGAACATCTTGGGCTAGCTCTCTTCGAAGTCGACGAATGAACAGCTTCTGCAGCTTGTCTCTCAAGAGCTTCAGTCTTGCGGGCTTTTACAATAATATTAGTATTATCCATATTGCCTCGGATCTCAAAGCACAGGACTCCCCGCTGCAAATCAGCAGATTTAAGCCGTTTCAAATTTCGCCACGGCTGCTTCTCTTTGCTAGCCGAGCTGTTTGAGTTTCTAGCAATGCGTAGCTCAGAACGGCCTTGCATTGGCTGTAGCTATAAAGTAGCCGGGGAAAGTTGCTTTCAAAGACCTTCCATAGTCCTTGTACAAGGTCTTGTCTAGTCCTAGGACCCAGGATGCTGATGATGGAATGGCCTCGATTGCCAAGGCTCCCAAGATGCCGGAGGTCATGTGCCGGCCTGAAAATACAATGACTTCAAAACATCGAAGTCGCTCTGCTCCGGGTCAGTCCCGGGCGGCTTGGTCCAGCCGGCTCAGGCGGAGCCTGCCACTTTTTCAAGATGCATGCGGACCTATAGGACCTAAGGCTTAGATATTGCTGACCGGCTGACAAGTGAGCATGAGCGACCAGAAATGCCAGAGACCTGAAAACCACCACAAAGGACATGGCAGCAAGTGCTCCAAACCTGGCAAGCTTGATTTCTTCGTCTTCAGTGCCCTCATTTCCAGCATCGAACAAGACGAAGAAAAACAGACATGCGGCCTGGCATGCCTCGATCTACGCATCACTGACCTGACGAAGAAAAGCAACATGCCTCCTTGTTCGGAAGTTCTTCCAGGTCCGTAGCACTGCTAACACAAAAGCTACATCTACCACGTCTGTGCCATTCTGTGCCACTGCGCCTTGCTGCGAGCTTCCGCTCCGCGAGCCTCCTGCTAGCTATTGCTTGCTGTCACGATGCTTGGAGAAAGCACAGCCACTCGTAACCAAGCCGAGCCGACGCCCCCCTCTCTGAAACAGCGGGCACTAAAGGCTCGAAGCCACCTGAGCCTACACAGCCGCGGCAATCCTCTGTGATGCTGTTCCTAACTGACTGTCGTGCCCTCGCGAGACGAATTGAATTTTTGAAAACCCGCGGAGCGCATCCACAGAGCCTTAAAAATCCAAGTACAATCAACTGACCCAGAGTGCTCAGCTCAGTGAAAGATTGAAGTCTGGGCACATCCTGGGACGCTAAAGCAATCCTAAGAACAGTGTTCACCTACACCCCGAAACCATGGAGGAACGCGCTCTTGCAAGAACCTGCAAGCTGCGCTTGAGCACAGGTACAGTAGGTAGGTGCAGCACCGGCATGCAAGCGACTTTGTAGCCTCAACTACCATATTTGAATTGAAATTGCTGCGACCTCCGCCCTGGCTTGTGGACTGTAGCATGGGAAAGTCTGACTTAAAAATGCGCATTCTGCTTGCTGCCAGCGGCAAATTCTTCCTTGCTAAAATTTCTCTAAAGCCAGACTGGCCCATGTCAATCCCGTGTGTTGTCCGGTGATTTGACTCACTGGGACATTTGCTGATATCGGAGGCTCCACCACCGTGAGGGCTTCAATTGCCCGACTATTTCTGATGCACCGAAAAGGCAGATTCACTTCCGCTTCGGTCGCTGGTTTCACTCCTGCAGATGTTGCTGTCTAGCACGTGGTGTTGCAACCCGCTTCCACTTCGCTGCTTCGCAGCAGAAGCATCCGAGATATCTGGGCTTCATTTTGTGTAAGGTAGGGTTGCCAACACAGGATCTGCATGTCAGACCCTCCATCGGCTGTCCAGTAAGTCTTCGAGTCTTGGTATCTTTAACGCATGTTTAAGATTTCAAGGATGCATATCGTTACATATCGTTACGTACCTGATGGCAGAATCGTGGCGAGGCCAACCTTCTCTACAATTTAGAGCAGGTCATGGACTGTCTGTCCCCTCAATGCTTGACCCTTTTGGGTTGCATTGCTGTTGAGCCCGTGTCCTGCAGCTCTATCATCAAATCTCCAGGCGCCAAGATGTCGCCCTGCTTCTCTTTCGTCCGGCCCTTGCAAGGAAGATCCTCGCAGGACAGCGTGGCATCTTTTGATTTCAGGAATATCCACCGCACGAGCCCGGCTCCTTCACCTTCAGGCCGACCAACTCGTCAGGCACTGGAATCTTCATCTCCTCCGAGGATTTTCAGTATCCTTCCACTGCAGGCCCTCAGCTCTGAGGCCCTGAGGCCGGCACCATCTTCATGGATTCCAAGACGCAGAGAATCTGTCCTTTCTCGAGGGTGTCACCCACCTGGACATTGCTATCACTCTCGAGGCAATGCTGCAAGCAATTGAGCTCTTGCCTTGACGGCATAGGACAAGACTTCTCCTGGAACGACCGTCGGTACCTGTCACGCATGGACCTACAATATGGCGCGCCTGCAGCACCCTGGGCGTGCCTCGAACTTGTTGCCAGGTGTGGCCTTACGAGGTCCGCTGGCTGTTGCCGCGCTGGCGATAGCGTCTGGGTCTGGAAGCTGCACCTAACAGAGAATTGTCACATGATGTCACAGCTGGAAACCATGCATTGCGCAGCCTGGACCACCTGTCCTTCATGCTGGAAGCCTTAGCTTGAACATCTACTTCCAAGCTCTTTGAGCAGTCTGCAAGTTCGCGTCAAAGGGGCTGAGCACCAACTCCCGAGC
This sequence comes from Symbiodinium pilosum, assembly GCA_905231905.1. Classification (NCBI taxonomy): domain Eukaryota; class Dinophyceae; order Suessiales; family Symbiodiniaceae; genus Symbiodinium; species Symbiodinium pilosum. Next base: position 99,145 of record CAJNIZ010045859.1, read on the forward strand.
AAGGCTACCAGGGCCCATGGCAACTCCTGGAGCCAGGCCGAAGCCTACGAACTCAATCTCTTCCTGCAAAGATGCCAACATATGCGAAGCCATTCAAGTTGTTAAAGCCTTCTGATTCGCCGTTTCTCCTCCGGCCTTCTTTGGCAGCTCGCCGTCCAGCTTGTCCATGAGGATCTGGAAGTTGGAGCCCGGTTTCAAGGCCTTTGGCGCGCTGTGGAGCACGGTCGGCGCCAGAAGCAGTGGCGTCAAGTCGGTACCCTTCTCCTGACACTTCCACTGTGAGCAGCACCGAGCTCAGCAACTGGGTCCCAGTCCCACCTGCGCTTTCACGAACTCCAGCCCCTTGCCCTGATATCCCAGAGCGTTGTGGCGTTGAGCTGATGTGAGGTGAGCAGGAAGGTCACTGGGACCAATGAGCTTTCCTTTCTGGGCGAGCGCGGCCTCGAGCTCCTGCGGGAACCGTTAACAAAGCAAAGTGGCTCTCAGCTTCTTAGTTTTGCTGGTCTCTGGGCTGGCCTCGGGCATATTTGCCAAGAGCTTGTCTACCTCCGGGGTCTTGGGCACCAGTGTCTCCCAGCGCTTCAGGCCCACCAGAACATCACCGCCAACTTTTAGCTTACCACCCTTGTTGACCCACTGGCGTACCTTGGTAGTGCACGCATGGCACGATGCCATCCAGCCATATAAAAGTGCGCCAACAGCTAGCACCCCATGCAAAGCACGGGTGCCGCATCTGCCGTTTTGGGCTCGATGCCAGGCTCAATCATGATGGCCTCAGAACGCCCAAAGCTCAGAACTGCGTGGCTCACAGCCTGCACAGCCTGAAATGCTTTTATAAAGCTGCTGAATTCTGTCGTCTTGAAAGGCCCGCGCAATGCCTAGGCGCAGCTTGTACTCAGAGAAGGGGGTGACCGCCCGCTCCAGGGGGAAGACCTCGCTGGCTACCTCCTGGCAATGGGATGATGCGCTGTGCGCAGCGAGGCAGAACTTGCAGAATGCGCGCAAATTGCTTTATGAACTTCTTGGTGAGAAAGGACTAAGACCGTTGGGTTCATGCCGCTGCAGAGCTAAATGCAGAACTGTATCTTACAACAGGCAGCAGGCGCTGACTCTAAATGAGACCGTGTTGCTCCCACCATCCTGCCTTCGCATGGTTGATCTTTCGCACGTCCAAGGAGTATTCTTTAGCAATGCGGATGTCGGAGCCTGGCATAGCATCGAGCAAAAGGTCACAAAGCTACAACAAAACTTGACAATGCACACCGCGACCGCCTTCTGTTCCACCAGCCCAGTCTGAGTCCCAAGGAGTCATCTGTGAGGTGCCTTCGAGGCCCAGGCAATTGCAAGTGAGAAGTGAATCCTCGCGGCGTGCCCCTCGCTCATAAGCCAAGGCTCGACTATCAAATCTGCATAGGATGTTCCTTTGCTGCAGAGTCATGTCTGAGGACCCGAGAAACTTGCTTCGCCTACTGTCCAACAGCCGGTGTTCAGGACTGACACCCCAACCTTACATCTTGTTCAGAATCTCGCGGCCAAACTGTCGAAAACCAAAAGACATCAGCCCTGCACACATACAAAGATCTCCATAGCCTGATGCCAAACCAGCTACTCAAGACAGCCCCATGTTAAAGGATTGGCAGAGGGAAAATCCTGGATTCGCTCTCTCGCACACTTGTCGATGATACAGCTTTCGCTGCCAAATGCCGAGTCTCTCAATTTGCTGCTGGTTGTGGTTGTACTCTGCAAGGGCTGCATGCTGCTCTCCGGTCAAATTCAATGCATCAAGCAGCACCTGAGGCAACCAAGTGACTTCTAACTGAACATCAAGCCTTCAATCAGGGATAATTGCGGTTGCGCCGCTGTGTTGTCGTTGTGGGTGCCGTTCTTGCGTGGGGCAGCATCAATAACCAGCGTACTGAAATTTGCCTGCATCCGCTGCGAATGGCCCTGAAGCCTGTGGAACTAATCAAAACTTGATGACTCCCCATAACGATCACCGGTACAGTGCTCACTCATGCTTCCGCCACGTAGGCTCAGTATTCGGACGCCTTGTGGGCTTTTCGAAAGAGCTCAGCGCCAACATGCGCTGCAGTTCCGTTGAAGTCCTGCAAGGACGGGGACCCTGCCAGGCCCTGGTTGTCCAGCATGTCTCAGCACAACATGCGGAACACACCCTCAGACGATGCCAAGCAATCCAAGGATCATGATTGTGGATGTGAACAATCGGCGGCGGAAGGCCCTTGGCTTTGAATGTGGCGATCATGGTCTCGACGTGGGCCCAGACAGCGTCTGCTGTCCAGTCTTTGCCCTGCAAGCCGGGCGAGGTTTCTAAAGACTATGCAGGGGTACCTCCTTCCTTACTGCACAATTTTCAGTCCTGGCCAGGATTCTTGATGCGGATCTGATGCAGTTGCAGGCCGGTCTTCGCGAACAAGTCTATCTGGCGCTCCGTCCACTTTTTCAATGCCTGATGACAGAAGCTGCAATTTCTGCCGCTATTGACTGTCTTTCCCTCCAGTTCGGAGTAGCCTCCAATGGGAACTTTGGAGAAAAGACCCAGTTTGGCATTGGCCTTACATTCTCAAGCACGAGAAGTCTAGAGTCACTATGGCTCACCTGGGCCCCGAACAAGCATTTGGCTTCCAGCAACTCCAACGTGGTCTCGTCCTAGCCACTAGTCGCAGTTGGCAACTTTCTGCACAAAAACATCAAATCCTGTCACATGCATGTTCTACGTCAGTCCTGAGGACTGTAAGCAGTGCGCTCGTCGAAAAAATTGCCAGCATGGAAGTTGTAAGGCATCCATGGAACCCAGCCTGAACAGAAACGAGCTAAGTGCTGGCTGTGAATGGCAAGAGCACGGCTTGGGAGAAGGCTCTGAATGTCGCCCCTGCCCCGGTAGTGCTGCGCCACAATCTCGGCGGTGGCATTGAAGAGGGGACGGCCTCGCTTGTACCGAGTAAGACACAAAATTCAGAGCAACTTCCTAGAAATATACAGCTTTCTCGTCCAAGCTGAGCTTCGGATCTCGGGAGTGAGCTCCGCAAGACCATTCACATACTGTGATCGCTGCAGAGAATGCGCCGGCATGTTGAAAGGGAGGCCTGGTTCCGCACAGCTGGCTGTTGCTGTTCTCTCCTTCATTAACTGATACCAAGGTATCCAGGGTCTGGAGGACCAAGGCGGCGGCCCAGGCGGAGGATCGTTGCAGGATCGAATCCGCGAATCAAACCTGCTTCAGCTGCGTTGAGAGGCCATGTACACCCGGCATTGGTGTGTGCCTGCTTGGTACTGCGCGCCACCTGTCTCATAGCCCACCTGCAGATATTGGCAGGAGAAGTGAGTCTCCATGGTCAGTATCAACTCCAAGAATTGAGCTTGCGGCACAGCCGGCTTTCTCTGCCCAAACTTCAGCATTTATCCGGGAGATGTTGCTAACCTTGGCAACTTTGTCAGCACAGCTGCCAATGGCCGCAAGGCGAAACTGACTTTCAGGTCTAGGTCACAGCTCCTTGGCTTGAAGTGAAGTCAAGGTCTGGGATGCAGGCAGACGCACTTTCGGAGTCGTTGCCTTGCTGTGCTGTATCACGTGGGGCCACGGTGACCCAGCCGCCACCCTGAGCAGTGTGCATTGCGCCAGCCATGTGTAGAACAATTCTGTGCCTGTTTATCCAGCTTCGCCCGAAGCTCGGCAATGTACTCCTCGTATGAAGCCTATGCGGTCAATTGTGGAAAGCTTTGGGCCGAGCTGCAGGGCCGCTGGAGATCAATCTTGGACCTCGCCGCGGGCGAATGCTGTGAACTTGTTGGCGGTTGGTGCAGACCTGAGACGAGAGGAAAAGAGCATGCTGAAAAAAGAGAACGTTTATGCCGAGTGGCTTCGTCAGTTCATGGCCCAGCTCTTCTACAGCAGACGTGACGCCTGCACCATCTAAGCTCATTGCATCAGATCTATCAACGACCCTTGCAAAGCATAGCGGGAGCACCCAGAGTCGGGTAACGCTCGGGATCGACGCCCTCGCCCTTGCGGTAGCCATTCACAATGGTCGGAGCAATCTGCTCCTTCAAAACTGTCAGCACCTCAGCTTGAACACCTGGTGGGATGTGCCCGTTACCTTTCAACCCTGAAACCCGTATCAGCGTCTGACACTTCTTTCCGGGTAGTCTGGGATCTCAATGTGAGCAAAGGTCTCGTTTGACGCTGTCTGCCCAGATCGGAACCTGATGAAAGGCTGAAGAGTCTAACACAACAAGATGCAGCAGGGAGCAATTTGCACATGCGTGCTCTGTTTGGTAGCATAGGGAACTGGAAAACGTCTTCAACCCCCAGACCCACTCCCCCAATCTGAACGTCATAACTGCTCGGTAAGGCTCGCGAGATAACCGAGTGAGCCAGCACTTGCGCATTCTGAGTGGGGTGAATAGGAGCAATAATTGCAGCGCTATGCCGCTATGCCTCAAGCTTCATCATTGCTACTTCCCAGCTTTCTGGCACTCCTCAGTGTAGCTGCTTGGCTTCTCGGGCCCCAGGGTTGCGCTGTAGCATGCAAGATGTCTTAAGACGCAGTGGGAATCAACAGTCAAAGCTAGGGAAGGAACGCTGTCTTCCAAGCTTACACAGAACGTGCTCCCATGGGGTTGAGTCAACCATGAAGAAAGTAAACCAGGTGCAGGACAAACTTCTAGAACCATGAGCCCGCACAGGTCGCTCATTGATCCAAATTAGATGGATGTATTCTGACCATGCATTTAGATGGGGCCGTGACTCAGAGTCAATACCTTTTGAAGGGGGTGCGAGCTGCCCTCCAACTGACTGCTACGAGATGGCTTGACGAACGTGTGGTCTGGCAGGTCTGGATTAGTGTCGGGGACTGCAGTTGCCGGAAGTTGTGCGGAAATCAGCAGCAATGCCCTGCGTGTCTTGCCAGGAGGACAAATTCTTGTAAACCGTGACCTTCAGTGGTCATGTTGGGCGGGCTAAAAACCAGGCAACACATGTCATTGTGATTGTTTTTGGTGCTTTTGCTTCCTCCTGTTGCTATCATGTTCTATTAGGTTGCCATTGGCCTGGTTTGCCTTTTCCATCGATTTGCGTGACCTGGCCGCGCTCCAGGACTGTTGTTGCTTCCTACGACTTTTCAATTGAACATTCCACTACTGGGCTTCCGTTGCGCTTCTGCTCTTGTCCTTCCACTTGGGACACATCTTCAATACTTAGACGTATACAAGGGGTGCCTATGCTGGCCGCCTTGGAGCCCTTCCATGCAAATCACCTTCCCCCAAAAAAGTATAATGTTTTACGCCTTTGCATAGGGCCGCGTACGAGAAATTTCATCTTCCGTGTTATCATACGTATGTGACACCTCCTGAATATCTACGATTATGTCAATGGTCCTTTTGCTGTCCCACTTGCATCACGAATGTAACATGCTTATTTCGGAGCGTGATTTGTGGCAATTTGCGGGCACCAAAAGTATCACCACCACCAGCACCACAGCAAAGAGCGCAGGCACTGCCAACAAAAACAGCGCCACCGTGCAAAGTCAGCAAACGAAGCAGCATAGCGTCCACTACACGCCAACAAACAAGAATCATGTCTCTTCACTTCCACCAGTATTGACAAAACTGGATTTCGACTGAAACCTTCCAGCAAGTGTTACTCGCAGTAGTCATCGTTGCCGTCGTCGTCCTCGTCGTCGTCCTCGTCGTTGTCGCCGCCGCCGCCGCCGCCGCCGCCGCCGGCGACGCCGACGCCGACGCCGACGCCGACGCCGACGACGACGACGACTACCATCAGTAGCAGTGCTGGTGCCAGTAGTTGTTGCAATAGCAGCCGCAATAATGCTAGTAGTAGTAATGGCAATAGCACTGACAAATAATTGGCGGTAGCTAGTAGTTTGTTGTACTACTTTTAAGTAGTATGTAAAATGTATTGTAGTGCTAAGCGAGTGCCTGCTTCTACAACCCCATTGTCAAGCGTTCTTGTGGTCAGCCATGTGGGGCGCTCGCTTGCGCGCATCTGATGGCAGCACCCCACTGGACCTGGCCAATCAACCTGGCGACTCAGCTGCTTCTGGTGAAGCTGCTGCGCGTTTTGTCCAAGTCCGATATCTCCAACATCCGTACCCAGAAGGAAACAATCTCCGTAGTGCCCATGTTCGACTGCACCAGATGAACAGAGCATCCATGCCAGCATAATACTGCACTATCCATTTGCGACTGCACCCGATGACCAGGGCATCCATGCCCTGACCAGAGCGTCCATGCCCACAGGATAATAACTTACGGTTATGAGGGTCAGGGGATGGAGTATTGGTGACAACGGAGTAGGGTGCTGGACTGCCAAGGCTTCTATGAATTTGAATAGGCAAATCATGTAGAAGACTTTACTCCATAGAAAAGTTCATCGAAGTATCCTGAGCGCATAGGATAACAGGGAAGCAAGCAAATCAAGCTCCAAACTCGAACCCATCCCAACCCGCACAGACGCATCTCTTTTGTGCGTGTCATCTTGAGCCAATTCATTGGCATCCAGGTACACTTCTCGATTGTGCATAGCTGCAGATTCTCTTGCAAACTTGGTACACTTCTCGATTTGTGCACCTCATGAGAAACACTCCTCCCCGGCAGCTGCGGGGTATGTCAGAAATTGCAAAATGCTGGGACCCCACTTTTTTGGACAAGCCGACCCAAAGCTCATGCGGAAGCATAGTAGAGTTCCACAGTGAAACCACTTGTCAGCTTGAACAGTCCAATCATGCTCAACCACAAAGACCTTCTTATCCCTACAGTACTCGCGTCCACGACTAAACTCCGCCCAAGCACTACGGTAACGTCCCAGAGCACTTGTTGCTGCAAAGCCAAACACGTGGACTCGCGAATCGGGAGGGGGGTCACTTGTGACTTCTCCCGGAGCCACTTGTGACTTCAGAGGAGGGTTACTTGGGACTTCTGCTGGGCGTCACTTGCAACTTCTCAAACACGCCAGTTTGCGACACGTCTCAGCAAAAACCACTGGGGTCACTTTTGACGTCTCTGAATTCAGCTCCGAACACGACATAAAACGACGACAGTTCTGCAATTTATGAGGAGCCCACGCATGCGACTGGCAACAGTCGAGGAGTCACAGCTCCGAAAACGACGACAGTTCTGCTTTTCGTGCTTTTAGGGGTTTATGGTATCAAGGCTTTAGGGTCAAGGCTAGGCTCAGGGTGTAGGGGAGGGGAAATCTGGCTCGGGCTGGGATCTTTGAGGATTGGATTGAGGTTGACAGGGCCAGTGGCTACGGTTTCAACCGTTTAGAGCCAGGGTTCAGGTCTCTTGCTGCTTTGCGTAAATATCTTCCCTGAAAACTGGCCCCTGGGCTTGGATGTTTTCATTGTGGCCGATCGCAGGGTTTTGGGGTCGGAGGGCAAGGCTTCAACGATCTAGGGTCAAGCTTTTGGGCTTCAGGTGTTGCAGGTCGAACAAGGTTTTCCGCAAAATGAATACCTGAATAATTTCCCTGAAAACTGGCCCGGGCTGGGATCTTTTTGGGGTGGTTCGGTTCACGGTTCAGGTTAGATGTGTCAAGGCATCTAGATAGGCTTGGGGGTTAGCTTGGTACGGTAAAAGGGTATAGGGCTGTAGGGATTGCGAGTAACAGTTCTTTTTACATAGCACCGTCGACTCTTTTGGTGCCTAGCAGAAGCTCGGGGGTCTATGTTGCCTTGTCGGCCTGTCTAACGAAAGCCCTTTCAGTCCATCAAGTACGTGTTTCCTCAGAGTTTTTGGGCTCAGGGGTTAGGGTTGAGGGCTGGGGGTTTCAGGAATCAGGACGCAGGGCTTAGAATCTAGAATCTAGGATTAAGGTTCAGGGCTCAGGCTTTGGATGTAATGTTTAGGGCTAGGGTCCGATGTTTAGGGTTTCCTGCCAAGGGTAGCTAGGAATTAGGGTTGGGGCTCATGCTACTGTCAAGGGTCGGAAAAAAGACACTTCTGGAATTCACAAGGAACACAAGCACGCTACTGTCAAGGGTCGGCGAATGAGAGCTCCGAAAATCACGACGGTTCTGCTTTTTCATGAGGAGAACACGCACACAACTGGAACTCCAAAAACGACAACAGCTCCTCATTTTATGAGGAGCACAGGCATGCAACTGAAAGGTGTCGAGAAATCTCACAACTCCGAAACAACGACCATTCCGCGTTTCGCAATGACAAAATGTGACAAACTGTCACAAGTGACCCAAATTATTGTAAGGTCTCGAGCCATCACAGCTTTCAAAACGACGTCAGTTCTGCATTTCGCGACGGCAAAATGTGAGAAGTCACAAGCGACTCACATCGAGAAGTCACAAGCGACCCCCGGGAGAAATCACAATCAACCCCTCTACCTGAAACATCCTGAAACCACTTGTCAGCTGGAACAGTCCAATCATGTTCAACCACAACGACCCTTCTTATCCCTACTCGCGTCCACGACTAAACTCCGTTGAAACGTTAACGTCCCAGAGCACTTGTTGCTGCAAAACAGAAAACATGGACTCGTGAAGCATCATCACGATTCTGTTGTTACTGTCTTCATTATGATGCGGCTATTCATTTCACCATCTGTTCACCGCATTTGCATTATGATTCAGAACTGACATTCTGTCATTATGATTATGCTACCATCCCATCATCATTATGCTTGCAAGTGCTCAAGGGGAAACCTTTTCATATCATTATATTTCTGCGTCTTGGGTTTTTATCTTAGCATTCTATCCGATTCCTGGGGTGTGTTTCCCGCCAGGCACCTTGTAGCAGCAGCAGCAGCAGCAGCAGCAGCAGCAGTAGCAGTAGTAGTAGTAGTAGTAGCAGTAGCAGTAGTAGTAGTAGTAGGAGTAGTAGCAGTAGTAGTAGGAGGCGTACCCCTAAAGCACTACGCTTAGATAAATTCATTGTAAGGACGATAGGTTGGGAATGGGGGACGGGTGGGGGGGTAGTTGCGTGCAACCAGCCCTGAATCGGTAGGTAAATCTGAGACTTCGATCCACACTGGCATCCATTGTCCCAACATAACCAACACGAAGCCCGCTTGCATTGGAGTTGTCATATATTCCGCAAGTGCCATGCAAAGTTGGTAGTGAATTAGTTAGTTGGTTAGTTTGTTGGTTAGTTGGTCAGTCAGTCAATCAGTCAGTCAGTCAATCAGTAAGTCAGTCAGTCAGTCAGTCGGTCGGTCAGTCAGTCAGTCAGTCAGTCAGTCAGTCATTCTTAATTCCTGATTCAGTTTTGTGGTGGTGGTGGTGGCTGTGGCTGGGGCGGCAGCGGGAGCGGGGGCGGTGGCCGTGGTGGTGGCGGTGGTGGTGGTGGTAATTTTGAAAAACGACACAGAGATTTAGCTCCGCGCCACTTGCCTTGGACTGGTGAAGAGGTTGTACAAAGTCTGAGCATACGTGGAGGCTGCCTCGGAACATGATAAGTGCGCTTGGTGCTGCATCTACATGTTCAGTAATCGGCCGAGAAGCTCCCATGACTGCAGGCTTGCGCAGCCTGGGCACTCGGGCCACACTGACCAGTGTAAGTTGCTGGTTGGGGCTCTTTGAGTGCCAGGCCTGAAGTACTCAGCCGCGTTGTCGCACATCTCATCCCAGGAATCTGCCGTGATGACTGCCTGCAGATGTAGAACCAAAACATCCAAAAACATCAAAGGCCTCATAGAAACATGCCTTGCCGCCTTGCCCAGCTGAGGATCAGAGGTGAAGGAGATCTCTCCAGGAGCCAGCAGCTCTGCTTTGATGTAATCCAGCCTGGTCAGTGGCGCCCCACTCAGCGCACGCAGCACTGCTCTGTGAAACTTTGCAACAGCTGAGGGCCAGGTCCGAGGTCCGGTCATTCCCAAAATATTTCCGGCCTGAATCAGTTCTTGTTCTCACTGCTTACACCACTACAGCCCTTTCCCCACCTGGTAGGTGATCTTGCCGTGGCTGTCCGGGTTGCCGTGTAGCCACCGTGCATGCAGGACGATGGAGCAGTCCTTGGCCGGCGCAAAGGTCGGCGCTGGGTAGCCTTTGGCACCTCAGACGAGAGACGAGGTGCGAATCAGCCAGAGCTTGCTTCAGGCTGACTGACTGAACCACGAACTCATGAACCCGGGCACGCATCATCAGCTCTGCGAAGGTGTAGCGGCGATGGCCCTTGCTGTCAGTCTGCAGCAGCGCCAAGGCTTCCTTAGAGACGCACAGAAGTGCTGGCAACTTGCGAGCACCACGTTCGCACATTACTTTACAGATCGCTTGCGTGGTAGAGAGTCCGTGTCTGAGAACCTACTCGCTCAAGAGAGATAGTACCGGGCTGAAGATTGTTTTTTCGCGTTATTCATGCTGGCTGGCTGGACATGGCTGGATGTGCGGATTTCTCTCAAGCTTGAACACATCCAGCAAGCAGGCTAACGCGTGCAACCTGTTGACAACCCCTGCTTGCGCAGAGAGCGATTGATTATGAGACTTTCTGGATATTGCGGAGTTGCTGACATGAATATGTCCAATCTGATGATGGATAAGCATCATTCTCAACTTGCGGCCGGCGGTTGCACTCAATGAACGAGCACTCGTACTCACCTGGCTGATGAGCCAGCTTCAGTGCAGCGCATTGCAGATCACTCACTCGGTGCCACTCACCCAATCGTTGACATTCTTATCATCCCGTTGCTCAAAAGCAGTCCGGACCGCCCTTTTCGTTCTTGAAGACCAGGGCTTCCATTGTAGCCCTACAAGGCAGATGGAGAGAACAAGCGGAGGTAGCATGTATCACTACTTATGCCTTGTGTTGTTCTTTCCCATCTTGGCAATGTCTCCCGCCCACTTCCGCGACTTCTGATAGAGGTCTTGTGGCCTCGGTAGACCGGCACAGCAATGTGGGGTGCTGTTCCCGGCACATGCACTGAAACGCATGAAGCGGCAGCAAATTTAGCATTGCCTTGGCAGGCACATATTGTTCAAGTCTAGCTTCGTCCAAGCTCTAGACTAAGTCCTGCCAGGATGACGGATGAAGCCCCGCAGTCACATTTTGAATGCTCAACACCCTCGTTGCTAGTTGCATTGGCTACTATCGTTCGTCTCAGTTAACATCATGACCTCCACAAGGCTGACTAGTGCCACAGAAAAAGAAAGAAGCATAGGAAATCAGCCGAAAGCGTTCTGCTGACACCAGGGTTCCGTTATTGCCACAACCTTCTTCACACGGGTAAACCGTGTCATTACAAATGGTTGGGAATACCCTTCTCGATGCAGGTAGAAGATTGCTAGGGATCGTTGGTGGAGTTGCATGAACACACATACAAGAGACATAAACAGGTCGATCTTGTCGTCGCTGAGGCCAATCTCCACCACCTCTCAAAATGAGTAGATGTCTATGGTATCTCTCTGCCAGCGGTGCTGTCTTGCTGCGCTTGTGGATAGTGTCTGCTTACAATCCCCAGCAAGTCGACGTGGAAACCCAGCCGACCCACGCCTAGCTGGTCGGTTTCTCAGCTGGGCTCTGTTGAAATCTGAAAGGCGGTGTGGGTCAGTAAGTACCTGCCTACCTGCATGCCTTGTGTCAGAGTCCCTGGAGCTCGTCTCTCGTTGAAAGTGCGTGAACGTGTGTGGGCTCATCCAAAAGCACATAGCAACGTGCACCGGTTCAGCTCATACTATGTCTCTTCTGGCATCGTGCACCTGGCCTTCTGCAGGCCCGAGTTGAACCACACGAATCGGCCCCCATCAGCCACAGTCTCTCCATCCACCTGGAAAAAGCGAGACAGAGATCAACAGTGATAAGAGCGAAGCGAATACAAGGCGTTTCACTTTGTAGCTCAGTCTTTCACAGCTTTCAGCATCTCCCCTCTGCTCCTTCTCTGCCTGCCTCGAGCTCAATCTGATAGAAGCGTCCATCACCTTTCGTGTTCACCTCGCGAGGCGAAGGGGGAAATGAGCCAAGTGGCAAGACGGAGGGAAAATGAAAATCCAAGGGGAGGCAGACGCAAGACGAGAAGAAACAGAAACGCTGATGGATAGGGATAAATGTCAGAAATGGAGGACACACGGCCTGGTCGACAGATCTGGCGAAGACACTACAAAAGCCTTGCTGAATCAATTTCCCCCTCGCATAGCAATTCCAATCCAAACGCCCGTTAGCCGTTACCATCTCCACCACTTGCCAGGCAAGCAAAGACCCTCCTGGCATCAGTGGTGTGCTGTCGGCAGTATGAAGTTCAACTTTGGCTGATCTCATAATTGCTAGATGAGGTGTGCCTTCTCTAAAAGGCACGAAAACGTTGTGTGCAGTAGCCTCTGTCAAGAAGCGCAGTTCACGGATTGATTATGGAGAGAAGGAGTGAACACAGATCGAGTCAGTCTTCTGGCACAAGACAACCCAAGCCATCCCAGCCACGGCAATCAATATAACATGCTGGAATGCGGGAAGCTGCGGCACTCCTGGCAGACAAGTGGCCCGCTGCTCAAAGTAGATCCCATCAGTGCGATTCATTTCGGTGATCACCTTCTCCACTGCCCTGCGAACCTCGCGGCGAACAAAAAGACCGTTCACGTGAAGGACGCTTTCTGAGTCGCCTCCTCCGGCTGATCTGGATGATGCAGGTGGGCAGTGCCCTTGCCACCACCGCCGTGAATACTCTTGATGAGGCCTCGGCTCTTGAGTGACTTCACAAAAAGGCAGTTTATAGCCCTCAGCCCCGCCTTTCTCGGAGAAGTTCATGGCCAAGACCTTCTGCATGAAATCCTGTACACAAGCCTGCGCGGGCTTAGACCATGGCTGTGGCAAAACCGAGAGTCGAGGCATTACTACTTCCAACGCAGCCATTATTTCCTTTCTCGTTAGACTGCTCTGCCATGGCTCATAGCTGCACACGTTCGCTGCTAGCGATGTAGCCATGAACGCTGAATCGGACCGCGTTCAGGAAGCGAGGTCCTGTGCTTGAAGCCCTTTCATAGAGCTTCGTCGTCTTTGGCTAGCCAATGGAACATGCTTGTAGGCGTTTCAAGTTTCGCCTTGTCTGTTAACCCACTTGTGTGCGTTGAAACATTGAGCAAATTGGGCGGTCCTGAAGCGGCCTATTGCACAAACCGCCTTTTCGTCTTTCAGTTGCGCGGCTTTGAGCAGTGGCGGCTTCATCTTCCACTCCCATGGTTACCACCTCGCGCGTCTTGGCGGGCGCAGGCGAAGTCGCCTGCAGCATACTTTCCGCAGCTTTCCAAGCGTGCCTTTTGGTTCCTGAGGAAGGCGCTCAGTGAAACCACGGGCGACAGCACGCCTATGACGCGCGGCAGCCTTGCACTGGCTTGCGGCAAAAGGCCGTGCCTGTGGCGGATGCTCGCCATTCCAACCGTTGTTCCCGGGCTTTTTGGGTGGATTTTCCGAGGCTGGACGCAAAGCCGCTACTGTTCGCACATGCCACCTCACAAAATCCTCATGCAACGGCTTGATCGTGCAACCTTTCGGGCCGTGTTTCACCGTGGCTTGGAGTTGGGGCTCGCCGGCGAGGTTGCAATGAGAAAAAGCCCGAAAAAATCTTTGTCTACTCGGCATAATCTGCAAAGCTGGATGTACGGTGGGAGCCTCACAACAGCGCCCGGGAACAATCTGGCCACACTCTGCGCTCGATTTCTTGATGGCCGGGCTTCCACAAGTTCAAGTGTGATCCTTCTAAATCTTGGGCTCTCACCCTGCTTGAACACTTCTCTTCAGGTCAATAGTCAAAGTTTTCCTGGAGGTCCAAGCACGGATACAAGAAGCAGTCAGACTCAATTTGTCGCGCTTCCCCAAACTCTCGCTGCACTTCCACCTGGGGATCACCCAACCTAGAACGAAACAATTCTTTTGGCTGTTCTTTGTCTGCGTGAAAGTGGTTAGGATGGCAGGCAGTTCCTTCACGCGCAACCATTGAGAGGTGTAGTTCCACACGGTTAAAGAGAAGCTGGCTCTTCTGAAAAATGGCGTCTTCGTGGAAGGGGCGCAGCTTACCGCTTACCCAAGTCGAGCTCGACCTGCCGAGAATTCTGTTACTCGCGCACTTCAATTTGGGTAGCTGTTGGTGAAGATTCTTGAAACCACGGCAGAAGTTCAGGTAAACCTGCACAGCGGATTCGTTGGGTTCCTGTGCCCCGAGCGCAGTACAGTTGATGGGTCAAAAACACCGGACGGAAGGGCACGGCACACAGCCTGCACGAAAACTCACATGTGTTCATGGAGCTCGCAACGACCTGCCCGGGAAGGAGGGACACGAATATTTGTTCCATTTTTGTTCCGTCAGAATTTGTCACTGTTTGGTGAATTTGAAGCAGAGGATGCAAGCTTGAAGGAAGAGTTTCCGCTCCACCGCCGCCTCTTTGGCCTCGGCATTGGTGAGATCCACCAACTTGGCATCTTCTTCTGACAGCACCGTAAAGGGCGGGGTCGGTGCTCCAACCGCCTCACCTGTGAAGGTCGAGGACTTGACAAGAACCCAAGATTTTCAGAATAAACACTTCAGAGCTATCAGAAGCTGAGCGGCAGATGCGCTTGAAGCCAATCTTTTCCAAGCCCTGCGATGCTTTTGGCTCGGTGCCAGGCCAGACAAGGCCCAGCTCCTGTACTCCCACAGCAGCTTCGGCAGACTCGGCAAAGGCGGACCAGCCCGGCATGAAGACGACCTCGACTTTTGCAGACCAAGCTTCCCAGACAAGTGGTTCTGCAAGGTTTTTGGTCTTGGCCTGCTTTGCGTCTCGGTGCCGGCTCAGCTCATGATCCTCAAGGCCATCACGTCTTGGTCTTGGCTCTTAATACAGCCCTTTTTTCAGGTCCTGAGTGCACAGGAAGTCCAGGCGCTCGCGAAAGTGCTTCAGGTCACCCCACGTCTTCGGCTTAACATACAGGGCAGCATCCATTCCCGGCAACCTTTGCTTTCCCTCCTGCTGGCATTCATCACTACAAGTAGCAAAGCCTATGTACATGCAGATGCAAAACGCAAATCCTCCAGAGTCTGTATGACGCGAACAGAACTGCCCCAAACAGCACGGATATCCGCAAGAACGGAGTTGGTGGCATGCTTGGACTGGTTGTAAACGATAACCTGCGGTTGGGATGCCCCAATCAAGGGCATTGTTGCTGCCAACAGCAGCTATCTGCACATCTCATCCTACTACGCCTGCTACATGTTGCAATGAAAGGCTCCTGCACGCGTTCCCTTGCAATGTTTCTTTTTGTTCAACATCTGCATCGTTCACCTGTAGCCTTTGGCACGGCGTTCCCTCAGCAACTGACGCAGCGCAAACTGCAGACCAAGGACGCATCGCTTTGTCTCATGCTTCGTCTGTGTTTTCTTGCAGAGCACCGGGAGCACCGGAGTACAGCCGTGCAAACAGGAAGTGCGGAAAATGAGCAGATCGCCCCGGTTCATGGTCGCTTCATGCTTACGGCCGTTGACAAGAGTAAAGAACTTCCCACCATCAAAGTCTTCACCATGCTGGTCTAGCATCAAGACCATTTGCAGCGGAAACGAGACCTCACCGTAGACATCACGATGAGCACGATTTTCCCCTCCTTCTTGGTACCAAAGAAACAAGTTGCTCGGTCTGGTCTGGCCTTTCTTGGCGCAGAGCTCTTCGAATTCCAGTAACGTGCGCGGAAGGGTGTCGAACCTTTTGCCTGTCGTATTCAATGAAAAGGTCCGCCTCGAAGACTGCAATTCAAGCCTATGAGATTCTAAGAACGCATCGGCAATAGGGAGCAAGGCTTCGTATGCGACTTCACGAAGCACTGCAAGCTTCACAGGGAGATGCCTGAGATAGTCATAACCTTAGGTTTGGTGGTCCGCCAAAGCTGCAGAAACCGAAAACAAAAAAAAAGAGTCCTTGCTACCCAGTGACCACCCTTGCCCTTGTTTTGTCGTTCCATGGTTACAGGTCCTCCTTCCAAAAGCCAGGGCAGTTCCTGCAGCAATTCATCCACATCTATTGCGGTCAGGGCCCCAGGCACAATGGAAAAGCCAACTTCTTCAAGCTCACGCTGTATGGAAGGGCTGCGTGACCATGGTTGAAAGCACTCTTCCCAACGTCTTCGATAAGCTGTCACAGGGTCCGGGCTCTGTCCGCACCAGGCTGGCCCATCGCGAAAGCTACAGGGACCCGCTTGACCATGCATCAGGGCAGGATACATTCAATATGTAACAAACTGTACTATACAAAGCCGCGCTTGACAGCTGCGGCTCTTCTATTGCATAGGCTCTTGGCGCAGACCTGCAGAGACCTCAGGCCTTACATTACAGTAACCATTCAGCTCTTTACAGATTGTGCCAATATGC
Source organism: Symbiodinium pilosum (assembly GCA_905231905.1). NCBI lineage: Eukaryota > Dinophyceae > Suessiales > Symbiodiniaceae > Symbiodinium > Symbiodinium pilosum. Next base: position 115,448 of record CAJNIZ010045859.1, read on the forward strand.
TTGCAGCTTGCATGTAAGCATGGTGCAAACAGGCTAGCTCAGTTAAGCCTCTAGAGCTTACAGGCATGGAGCGCACCGTGGGAAAGGGCGGTTCTGGTGCTAATGGTGCAGAGATGTTACCCTGTCCACGCTGCTGGCACACCTGCCAAGAGCACTGGATTGGATTTAGACTTTTTGTTCGCAATTTCTGAGTGCCTGGAAAGCCTGTACGGCTGGCACATTCCTCGGGCCCCGCACTGCACCTCGTCATGCGAGGAACTGGCAGTGGCACGACTGATGAGAACCATCGGCTCCAAGGCCGGCGCGGACTCGCGAGGAGCCGCTGACCAAACACTGCGAGAACTGCGAGGCACGCCGGGAGAGCTTGGACAACATCACGTTGCCCACACGTTGTCGGCCTCCGAGCGCGCAAAACCTCCGCCCAGCTACTGTACCAGCACGCCTAGCGTTGCCTGGAGATGTGTGCACCGGACGGGCGACACAAACACTGAGCCAAAGGGGCAGACCGGCGCATGATTTCACAAAGGAGATGAAAAGGCAGGCTTTTACACAATGATGGCTCGGTAGTTAGCTGCATGAAACGCGCTCATTTTGGAATCGATTGCCTATGTGGTATGCGCGGTATGCTCTCTTGATGGCCGCCGCAGCCTCAGAATGAAAGACAGGTCGATGCTGGAGTTCGCAGGCAGCTTTCCAAGACCCATACCTAGCTTCAATGCTCTTTCATGCGGCTGTCTATGGCCGTCTCATACCAGACCAGCAACTTGTAAGACTGTTTGGACTAACTACTTGCTGTGCAAGACACTGCCGCTGGATCTCCAGCAGTTCGATCTCCAAGTCTCTTTTCTCCGCCCTGTGAGAAGTGGCCAAGTTTTCTCACGAATCTCATGCAGACGATACAACCCAGATTGAAAGGCTGACTGTGGAAGGTTTGTTCATCCCGCATGCGCCTGGAAGACAGTTGACACGGGGCCTCACGCTCCCTTGTCTCCAACTCTACAAGGCCTGCACTGGGCAACAGTACTGCAAACCGACAAAGGATTTAGGACTTAGTTATTCTTTCTTGGCGGGAACTATTTTTGTTTGTTCTTGTTCTTGTTCAGAGCATCCCGCTAGAGCGTGGAGCTTGCACCCCACGCCGGAGCACGATTTCAAGCCAAACTGCGAGGGCTCGGCGAGGATGCTCCACGCGAGAGCACGATTTCATCCTAAAATGCAAGAACGCTCTGCGAGAGCTCGATTTCACGCAAACGCTCCACGCGAGGGCGCGATTTCTAGCCAAACCGCGAGGAGGCTCGACCCAAGAGCGCGTTCAAGCCAAGATGAAAAGATGTTCCATGCAAGAGCGCGATGTCGAGCTCCATAAGAGATGAGGAAGCACCCACCAGGCATGAAGCCTGCCGAAGGCATTCGACACAAGATCGTAGCTTAGAGCAAACATGCAACGATTTTTTCACGCGCGAGCACCACTTCCTGTCGAAGCGTGAAGAAGCCCAGAGGTTAGTGTAATGTCAAGCCAAACAACAACATCAAAGCGACGACAGCTCTGCACTTCGCAACGGGCACTCGCACGGGAGCTCCAGAATCCCAGTGTTGCAGGCAACCTCTGCTTGGGACGATACTCCACAGTTTGATAACATACTGATCAAATGTTGATCTTGTCTGACCCCAGAGGCGCACCCAGCCACTGGAGCAGCGTCCATGTACTGTAATCCTTGCTCTTGATTAGTAAGATAGATAACCTGGGGGCCCAGTATTCTAGGGATCCCCAGCCGTCTCAAATCCGCTTTCATGCATGTTACTTATTTTACGTGTTTTCAGTTGAGCGGTGGTTTTTTATTCTTGTATAATTTCATTACAGAAACTACCCCTTCCGCCAAGCCCTTCCGCGATCCTTCCGCAAGTAGCGCTTGTAGTCTTTTTTGCTTCCGCCTTCCGCGGCTGCTTCCGCGAGTGTTTTTCGGCTGAATTTTGGGATCTGCTTCCGCGAAAGGGCTTCGAAGATTATGCAGGGATTTCCGCGCACGCTCATGAG